>JARYZH020000182.1:600000-809135 GCA_030021035.2 Notholithocarpus densiflorus | reverse complement strand
ATTGGTCACTTCAAGGGGACCAGGCCTCCATAGAGAGAGAGAGAGAAAAGAGAGACAAGATTAGAGAAAAATGCTTAAGAGTGTTCTTATTATCCTTCTGATACAGCCCATCTCTCTTTATATCCAATACTAACAGAATATCCAATACTAACAAGTTGTGCTAACAGAATCAGTAACTAACTCCTTACTACTTCTTAACTAGCTCCTAATCAATACAAACCAATTAATCACTTCAATACACCCTCTGCATACACGTGTACATTGCTGCTATGCCATTACAATATACTACAGCTCTACAATTCAATACAACACAAGTATAAGTGTGAGGTTCCTAACACTTTCTTTATGTCAGGTCATCATAAACCATCATCTTTGTACCTTTGTTGAGCTATCATACTTGTGCAAAATACTGTGACCTGAGCTAAATTTATTAATTGGGCATCTTCCAGTCGTACTTAGGTTAGCCACTAAAATTGGGCTTGTGATAGTTGAAACTAAGGTAATCAGAATGCCCCTGGGCTACTGGATTGTACCTACTATGTTGTCTAAAAGTTGTAAGAGAATCTTTACAATTTATTAACACCAAACGATGTTTTCCTTTGTGTAAAATAGATCCTGCATACCATTAGGTTAATTATATAAGCCTCATTCAGCTCTCTCCTAGTCAACTTCATTTCGTAAACAAATGCTTCTGCAAAGAGCTGTTTGCTGAACTAAAAGATATTGAGTATAAGGCCATCATTCTTTATATTTTTACACATACAATACCTAAGTTGTCAAATCACGTTACTTTTACAATCAGATGAGTGAGTTCTTTTCATGAGGGAACTTAGGCTCAAGTTGATTTATTGGAATCATTATGTAATAGTGTAATAATGAAATGGCATGAGGTCAAAACCGTGGCTTTGTTAATTTCTACTTGCTCTATGGCTGGTATGGTATTAAACTTCTCCTCTTGTCACAGATACTGAATGTGGACAAACTAAGATTAAGGTTCCAGTCCTTACCTGGTGCAATCAACACATATTTGGTGCCTTCAAATAATTCAAGGTCAGAGGGATTCTCTTTATCAAAGAGTTTTGCAAAGGTATTCCTTGTAATCTCAATACTTTAATGATTAAGATCACCTTATAAAAAGTACATTTGTACAACATCACTAATTTTAAAGCATTTGTAGATTACGGCAAACCATAAAAGTGAAAATGAAATATTTTCCTGTTTATGGAATGAAATTATATGTGTCTTCTGTGAGGAAGATCTGATAAGCACTAGGTAAGACTCTCAAATATTTTACTTTGTTGTCTTGACTGTTTGTCTACCTTTGCAGATTGAAGCCGCTCTGAATACTGCTGCTCAATATGGATCCACTATTGCAGAAAGCTTACAAAAGGACTCTGAACTTTGGAGGCTCATATGTAGGGATGAGTCTGCCAAACATGTCCTGCGTGCTTTGAAGGTGACAGAAAAGGAGAAAAGGTATTTACAGTGACTGGTTCCTTATCATGAAAAGCATATGTTTTTAAATTTCAAATGATCTAATTTTTTAGATTGAAAAAAATCTGATATTCTTTTATATTTTGTTACTAGTTCTTCAAGTTTTATGCTTAAGGAATCTTAGCAACTGAGAAAGTTAAGCAAAATAAGTTGCTGTCATTTATTCCCACCCCAACTTTTTTTCCCCTTCTTTGATGATAGGTGGTATAAATAGGAATTTAATATATGCAACAATGGTTCTTTATTTGGCATAATTAATTATCAAGTCTTTTTTGTTTTTGTTTTTCATCTTGAGGTCCTCTAGACTCTGTTTAGGTTCAATACTATGTTTTGTACTTATTATATAACAATTTCGTTTTTTGTGGTTGATTTTCCTGGCTCTGAGTCTTTTATTTTATTTTATTTCTATTGTTTTTTTCTTCTTTTTATGGATAAGTGAACGGCTTATTAGAAAGTTTAATAGGAAAAGACAAAAAGTTGAGAGAAACACAAAGAAAATTAGTAAACAAAATCCTCATTGCTCATTTTTTCATACTGAACAAGCACTGGAAAGTTTTGACTAAAATTCATGAAAATGAAAATTTCAATTTAGCTTGTGTTAAGTTGGTGGCTTGCTTGTCAAAACAATTGACCTAGTCTTATCAATATTGGACTCTGTTAGCCACATAGTTCTTTCAGTATATGTTGTGCAGCCACACACTTAATACATGCCCAAGCCAACTTTTATGTCTAATATATATATATATATATATATATATATATAGCTTTTCTATAAGCTATCTCAACAGACTTATTAATAATAGTTATTCAACTTTCTTACAATTTAAACTTTGGGTAATAGGTTACCATGGAATTGAAATAGAACCCCATTGTGGAAAAGTAGCAGGACAACATTCGAAAAAAGTTGAAAGAACTGGATAATCTGTAGATGTCCTGACTCTCGACTAAGCATCTACTCTCCACTGCCACAAGCCACCTTTGCTTCATAGAGGCAAATTTGCTTTAGCCCAACATTGTTACCCTTAGCAACTTGGATGTACTCATGACGAGTTATGTTTCCATTTCTTAATGTCGAGTTGAAACCTGCATGTAAAAAATGTGTCATGTAAACTAAATTTTATGAATCTATACTACGTAGAAGTTCCATGATGATACCAGCATAAATGTCCTCGCTTATGTCCTCTCCTAGATTGATGCCTCGGGAAGCCTTGCTTATGCCACCATGCGTAATGCGGAATATTCTGTCAAATACATCTGGATGACCATAGTGGAACCGAACCCTAAAACAACCCAAAACAATTTTAAGATGTAATAAAAATACTTTATTGTATCATAGCAATCAGGTGCTTATGTAAGAATTGGTATTCAAACAACAACATTGCCTAAGCAAGACAAGAATAAAATAAAACAAAAAAGCAAACTAAAAGATGGAAATAAGTTATAAAATTTGCTACCCTACTGAAATCAAAACATCCATGTTCAAACACCGTGACAAACAACTTTAATGATTTATAAACATCCTTATCTTTTCGATCCAATCTAAAAGTAAAATATGCCACCAATTAAGTCATTATAGTCTCTTTATCTTAACTATGAGGTCTGCCAAATACTTGCTACTCATTCAAGAATATATTACATAAGGAAACACAGAAAATAAGGAAAACAGACGAGAGAACACATACTTCAAAAGTCTTGCAAGAACTCTTTGGACAATGGAAACAAAGTTCCTATCTTGTACTGACATGAACCAAGCCAAAGAAGACATGCTGCAGTGCCAATGTAACAATAATAATCTGTTAGATATAATTCAGTATTTAAAAGCACATTCTAAATGTAAAACAGGTTGTAGTTCTTAGTAAACAAACCTTTCAGTAAAGATATGCTCCCTAACACCTAAAATTGTATGTAGACGAACTCCATGATCCTTCTTAAATTCTTCCAAAAGGTTGCGCATTTTAAGAGCTTCTTCCAAATAATTGTCGAACAAGATATTAGCAAAGTAAACAATCACAATTGGCCCAAAATATTCAGTTGAACTGTGATGACTCCAAATTTCTAATGCATTACTTGGTTCATGTCAATGGCTTGCAGCTTCCCCTCTGGTGTAAATTATACCATGATTTTGATTCTTAGGCTTCCCTTCCCCTATCATCATTGGTCCTGGCAACTTTATACGATATATTTCCTTTGGAGAAAAATTAAAAGATAGTTTGTATTACTAAGCAAACATGATGATTCTAAAGGTGAAACACTTGGTCTACATTGCCAACTTCCTTGACCAATACTGAATTAAAATTTTCTTGCCATGTCTTCCCTCTCTCCCTCTAAAACCTCGTCTATGTTAGCCACACAAAGAGAGGGATTTTTGCACAAAAAGCACCAAGAATTAGATTCTTAATTGAAACAAATAAAACAAAAAAATTTTCAACTTTTCAAATGGACGACGTACTTGACCATCATATTGAGGATGTGACTTGCACGATGATCTCCAATACGGTTATGATGTGATGGTCAAGTATGTCGTGCAAGTCACATCCTCAATATGATGGTCAAGTACGTCGTCCATTTGAAAAGTTGAAAAAAATTTTGTTTTATTTGTTTCAATTAAGAATCTAATTCTTGGTGCTTTTTGTGCAAAAATCCCTCTCTTTGTGTGGCTTACATAGACGATGTTTTAGAGGGAGAGAGGGAAGACATAGCAAGAAAATTTACTATTCAGTACTGGTCAAGGAAGTTGGCAATGTAGACCAGGTGTTTCACCTTTAGAATCATCATGTTTGCTTAGTAATACAAACTAACTGCCTTTTAATTTTTCTCCGAAGGAAATATATCGCATAAAGTTGCCAGGACTAGTGATGATAAGGGAAGGGAACCCTGAGAATCAAAATCATGGTATAATTTACACCAGAGGGGAAGTTGACCATTGACATGAACCAGGTAATGCATTAGAAATTTGGAGTCATCACAGTTCAACTGAATCTTTTTGGCCAATTGTGATTGTTTACTTTGCTAATATCTTGTTGGACAATTATTTGGAAGAAGCTCTTAAAAATGCGCAACCTTTTGGAAGAATTTAAGAAGGATCATGGAGTTCATCTACATACAATTTTAGGTGTTAGGGAGCATATCTTTACTGAAAGGTTTGTTTATTAAGAACTACAACCTGTTTTACATTTAGAATGTGCTTTTAAATATTGAATTATATCTAACAGTTTATTGTTGTTACATTGGCACTGCAGCATGTCTTCTTTGGCTTGGTTCATGTCAGTACAAGATAGGAACTTTGTTTCCATTGTCCAAAGAGTTCTTTCAAGACTTTTGAAGTATGTGTTCTCTCGTCTGTTTTCCTTCTTTTCTGTGTTTCCTTATGTAATATATTCTTGAATGAGTAGCAAGTATTTGGCAGACCTCATAGTTAAGATAAAGAGACTATAATGAATTAATTGGTGGCATATTTTACTTTTAGATTGGATCGGAAAAATAAGGATGTTTATAAATCATTAAAGTTGTTTGTCATGGTGTTTGAACATGGATGTTTTGATTTCAGTAGGGTAGCAAATTTTAATAACTTATTTCCATCTTTTAGTTTGCTTTTTTGTTTTATTTTATTCTTGTCTTGCTTAGGCAATGTTGTTGTTTGGACACCAATTCTTACATAAGCACCTGATTGCTATGATACAATAAAGTATTTTTATTACATCTCAAAATTGTTTTGGGTTGTTTTAGGGTTCGGTTCCACTATGGTCATTCAGATGTATTCGACAGAATATTTTGCATTACCCATGGTGGCATAAGCAAGGCTTCCCAGGGCATCAATCTAGGAGAGGACATAAGCGAGGACATTTATGCTGGTATTATCATGGAACTTCTATGTTGTATGGATTCATAAAATTTAGTTTACATTACACATAATTTTTACATGTAGGTTTCAACTCAACATTAAGAAATGAAAACATAACTCGTCATGAGTACATCCAAGTTGCTAAGGGTAACAATGTTGAGCTGAAGCAAATTTGCCTCTATGAAGCAAAGGTGGCTTGTGGCAGTGGAGAGTAGATGCTTAGTCGGGAGTCGGGACATCTACAGATTAGCCAGTTCTTTCAACTTTTTTTGAATGTTGTCTTGCTACTTTTCTATAGTGGGGTTCTATTTCAAGGTTCTATTTCAATTCCATGGTAACCTATTACCCAAAAAAGTTTAAATTGTAAGAAAGTTGAATAACTATTATTAATAAGTCTGTTGAATAACTATTATACTAAAAGAACTATGTGGCTAATAGAGTCCGATATTGATAAGACTAGGTCAATTGTTTTGACAAGTAAGCCACCAACTTAACACAAGCTAAATTGAAATTTTCATTTTCATGAATTTTAGTCAAAACCTTGTTCAGTATGAAAAAAATGAGCAATGAGGATTTTGTTTATTAATTTTCTTTGTGTTTCTCTCAACTTTTTTGTCTTTTTAGTGAAGCCTAGAAGTGGAAGTGAGCTTGGAGGAGAAAATTTGGTGCATGTAATAGGTACTTAATTTTTTCTACAGATAGGGTTATTAGTTTTGGTTTCTAATCTCATTTCTAAAGGCATTATTTGAGATAATCACCATGCAAATACAACTATTAGATGGATTTTTTCTTTTTTCACTTAGGACGAAGGCCCATTATTTTGGACATACAATCTTGCATGGTGGAGCAAAGTATAGAGCAACAGGGCGTGGTTTTGTAATCCGCCATGAAAGGTTTGCTAAGAATTAAGAATTACTAAATGTATTCAAGGAGTCATTATGTGAAAGCGATGGAGATCATCATAATATTGATTTACTTTAAACTTGTTGCTCAAGATTTCAACACAGTTGTATCGTCCTCAATTTTCATCCTGGTAGCTACATGGTTGTACATCCCTGTCATCTTTAATCCTTTGGGATTTTCTTGGAACAAGATAGTGGAGGATTGGGAGGATTGGATAAAATGGCTATACAGCCCAATAAAGCTTGGTATTTCGGCAACTGATAGTTGGAAAATTTGGTAGTATGAAGAGCAAGAGCATTTGAGGTCCATTAACATTGTGAGACATGTTACTAGAATTATTCTTGCTTTTCGCTTCTTTGCCATCCAGTATGGCTTTGTAGAACTTATCGCATGAGACAAGAAAATGGTGGTCCGTTTAAATCAATTCTTTTTTGTCTTTAAATGTCTTATTTCCTTTCATGAAGTTTAATTTGCTATCTGATAAAAAAATATCAAGTGTGTATGCAAAAAATATTCATATCTAGTTTGCTATGCTACTACTAGGTTTAAGGCCTATCCTGGCTATGTGTTTGCCACTCTTCTGATCTACACAACGATTAGCCTTCAAATTTCAAACACTTATTGAAAAATGTTTCCATGGTCATGAATCTTGAAATTGTGTTATTAATTAGTTCCTTTTTAAACTACAAGTTCAGAGAATAGAAAGAAAATCGTATTGTGCAAATTTCGTATTGGGGTTCAGACTATTGAATTTCTTCATTATTATGGCTTTTTTATTTATTTCTTCATGCTTTATTAGTCATTTTGGTCTCACATTTTAAGACATTTGCGTGACTGTATGTGCCTTCATTTCGGCATTATGGGCAATTCTACAAGTATATGAGTGAAACTTTCATATAAAGTAGATTCCTAAAAGAAAATTTCAAATAGGAATCATATTTGAAAATTTCAAATATGGTGCCGAAATGAAGGCACATACGGTTACGCAAATGTCCTGAAATGTGAGACCAAAATGACTAATAAAGTATGAAGAAATAAATAAAAAGGCCGTAATCGTGAAGAAATTCAATAGTCTAAACCCCAATACGAAATATGCGCAATACGGTTTTCTTTCTATTCTTTGAACCTGCAATTCAAAAGGGTACTAATTAATAACACAATTTCAAGATTCATGACCAGATAGAAAGTTTTTTTAATAAGTGTTTGAAATTTGAAGGCTAATCGTTGGGTAGATCAGAAGAGCGACAAAACATAGCCAGGATAGGCCATAAACCTAGTATTAGCATAGCAAACTAGATATGAATATTTTTTGCATACACAGTTGATTTTTTTTATAAGAGAGCAAATTAAACTTTATAAAAGGAAACAAGACATTTAAAGGCAAAAAAGAATTGATTTAAACGTACCACCATTTTTTGTCTCATGTGACAAGTTCTGCAAAGCCATATTGGATGGCAAAGAAGCACAAAGCAAGAATAATTCTAGCAACACGTCTCACAATGTTAATGGACTTCAAATGCTCTTGCTCTTATCAGTTGTTGAAATATCAAGCTTTATTGGACTGTATAGCCATTTTATTCGGTCCTCTCAATCCTCCACTATCTTGTTTCAAGAAAATCCCAAAGGATTAAAAACGAAACGGATGTACAACCATGAAGCTACCAGGATGAACATTGAGGAACATACAACTATGTTGAAACCCTAAGCAAGTTTAAAGTAAATCAATATTATGAGGATATCCATTGCTTTCACATGGTGACTCCTTGAATACATTTGGTAATTCTCAGCAAACCTTTCATGGCGGATTACAAAACCACGCCTTGTTGCTCTATACTTTGCCCCACCATGTAGGATTGTATGCCCAGAATAATGGGTCTTCGTCCCAAGTGAAGAAAGGAAAAATCTATCTGATAGTTATATTTGCATGGTAATTATCTCAAATAATGCCTTTAGAAACCCACTCTCTACTCCAATTTCAATGAGAGTAGGCATCAAAACCAATAACCCTATTGGTAGAAAAAATTGGGTACCTATTACAAATTTTGCCTAAATTCTTATCCATGATTTAACAAAAAAAATTGGGCTCCACAACTTAAGTGCATTAGTAATAAGTATTCATATTTAAATATTTTATTACTAGTTGACTGAATTTTCTCTTTTGTTTGTTCATTGTTTTTTTTTTCTTCTAAGACTTACACTACACCACAAAACACGTAGGTCTATAGACTTAACCTATAGCTGCGTTTTTAAAACGTGGCTATAGGTTCGACCAATTTTTTCTTTTAAAGGAGGACCTATAGTCGCGTTTAAAAAACGCAATGCGGCTACAGCTAACCTAAAGCTGCCTTTTTAAAACACGATTATAAGTTAAGTCTATAGCCACGTTCATAAATATGGCTATAGGTCTAGCCAAATATTTTTTATTAAAGGAGGACCTATAGCCACGTTTAAAAAACGCGGCTATAGCTTAAGTCTATAGCCGCATTCTTATGAATGCGGCTATAGGTATAGCCAATTTTTTTTTTTTTTAGAGGACCTATAGCCGTGTTTATAAATGTGGCTATAGATCCAGCCAAATAATTTTTTTTAAAGGACCTATAGCTGCATTTAAAAAACAGCTATAGGCTAAGTTTATAAAATATAAAATATATAATGATAAATTCAAGGAAATCAGTAAGGCTGAATGTCTCGAACGTTGATAATCTTAAGGCTTGGTCCTGAAAACAAAAACTAAGTCAGAGGGGACTGGTGGAGACCGGCCAAAAGTCCTCCGATGATGAAGTTAGTGGATTTGTAATTTTCTGTGAAACGAAAAAATAATTTCTCCAAAAAAGTGTCTGAATCCCCTTACCTTTTCATCGAAGATTGTTTATATAGCATGTGTGAAACGGTTATTTGTTTAATAACCGTTCCTATTATTAAGGAGTCCGGAAGGCATGGAGTAACTTCCATAATCGCCATGGAAGTTATCTCAGTTGGACTTGGGTCGCATAATAGTTAGTAGAGAACTCCGCACATAGTAGTCTAACTTAATAAACTCGTCCATCTTTTATTAAAGACGAACGAGTTCATCACGGACGACTTGTGTATTTACTTTTCAGTTCTCATGCAGACCTCGTTCGTCCAAACGATTGTGAAGATGGACGAGCTCCTCATGGGACCTCGTCCGTACAAGGGCGAGGTCACTGAAGACACTCGGGATGATCATCTCGTGTTTGGTTCGTCTTACCTGGCCATTCAATGGACGAGTCATATGGACGACTTTAGTAGTTGGTGCTTTTTGTAACACCATCAGTTGCCCCCTCGTCCATATGAGTCGTCCAAAGGATCAGGTGACCTGCCGACACGTCCTTGGACGTATTTCACTAGTATCAATAAATCAACATGCCACGTGTCATTTTTTTTATTGGTGACTAGTCTCGTCGATTTAGTTTTTCAAGGTAGATGCTACGTGTCATCCTCGTATTGGTAGAGTCGTTTCAAATGCTCAGATCAACATCCTATAAATAGTGGAGTACCTCCCTTAACCCTACTTATTTCAGAAATTTTCTTTCTTGACATCCATCGTCTAGAGCCTCGTCTAGGAGTTTCTCAGCGTCTAGAGTCCTCTTCCGTCTAAAGCCAGGTATTCTTCTTTTCTTCGTCTTTAGGTTCTAAGTTTCTTTTGTCAAAAATGTCAGTTGCTTCTTCGTCTAATGATAGCATTGATAAGGCCATAGACGAGTATTATGATGATAGTAGTGACGAGTCTAGTTCTGATAGGACTAGTGACGTTAGTGGAGGAAGTACCGACAAGGCTTATTCTTCTGGGGCCCCTGGGTTTCCTATTGAAGTCATCCAGGAGCAACTTAGGAGAGCTTCTGGCTCTCAAGCTGGCTCCCCGTCCAGTGTTCCCTTATCTAATCCGACGGACGAGGAGGAAGTCGTCTTTAGTTGTGCGGTAGGTGTTCATTCCAAGACGGATGAGCAAAGACTTAATAATCTTAAATATTGGTACCAAATTCCGGACGAGTTTAATCCCAGGCTTCCCGTCCGTGGAGAGTGGTGTTGTAATCCTCGTTTTGGAATAGGCGTCTATGAAGCTTATTTCTTAGGTGGCCTTAGGTTTCCATTAAACGCATTTGCTAGAGAGTTGTTGGTCAGGTTGGGATTAGGCGTCTGTCAGTTTAACCCTAATGCGTGGAGATTAGTCATCTCCATGCAAGTTTTGTGGAGGGAAGTTTTTGATGGGAACCGTCCTCTTACTGTGGACGAGTTCTTTTATTGCTATAAACCTTCCGAAATAAGTCAATCCAACGGCTTTTATCAGTTCACTGCTAGGGGGAATGATTGTAGGTTAATCAAGTCTCTAGCTTCGTCTGATAGGAAATGGAAGACGGAGTATATTTTTATCTTTGGTTTTTGGACAGGGAACCCTGTGGACGTTGGCAGGGATCCCTTTCCTCCCTATACTGGGGACTTAGGGAACCTTCGTCCTGAAGGTACGTCCCTTTTATTTGTTTACTTTTCTTTTTCTATTTGATCTGTTTGCATACTCTAACCTGTATCTACTTGTTGTGTTGTAGCCGTCAAACGTCCGTCTTTGAGCAAATTTCATCGTGATCGCGTCCATAGGGCTCGTCTTCACACAGACATGAGTTTTCGTTCTTTAGTCAGTCTTAGACTTCTTGCCAAGTGGGGTTTGGGTCCTGAGCCATCAGACGAGGCTATTGCACACGAGGTTACTGTGCGCAAAAGTAAGTCTTAAGTTTTTTTTATTTTTTATTTTTTTATTTTTTATTCCTGATCTGTTTATCATCTTATTTTAGGAATGTCAACAATGAAGGAAAATAAGGGGAAAGAAGTAAATGAGGAAAAACGTCTTGAGGCTCAGTCTCAGGATCGTCCTGAGGCTCAGCCTCAGGATCGTCCTGAGACTCGTCCTACGGCTGGGGATAAAAGAAAGCTTTTACCAAAAAATTTTGATTTAGAAGGGCTTCCTAGTCATCGAGACAAAAGGGTAAAACATAGCTCGTCCAAGGTGGTTAAGTCTAAACCCCCCCAGCCCCAACCTTCCATCCAGATAGTTGATATGGATCCGTCCCCTCTGATTGAGTCCACTCCGTCTAGAACTCCATTGTCCAAAACTTCTTTGTCCAAGTCAACTGTGCCTGGCTCGTCCCAGCCTTCTAAGAGAACCTCTACAAACATCATTGAAAACGAAGATCTGGCTTGGGAACGTTTTCAGATGGCTGTCTTGGACGAAGACATAAACGCTTGTTATGACATGGGCTTAAAGGAGTTTGAACACTCTGGCGTCCATGACCTCTTTAAGGTATGTTCATCTCTTTCTCGTCCTTGTTTTAACAATTTTTCTTCGTTTAACCAACCTTTGCCTTTTACCTTTTTGTAGGCCATGTCAAAGTTCATGGCAGCGTCCAAACAGGCAACAGAATTGGATAGGACGAGGATTTTATTGGAGACAAGGATTCAAGAGGCGAATGCTGACTGCAAAAAATGGGCTGGGGCTGCTGCAAAAGCTAAGGGGGAAGTCACTGAGCATAAAAAGCTGATCGAGGAGCTTAGGACTGATGCAGTGGAGAAAGATACTCGTATTGTCCATTTGCAGAAGACGAATGACGATCTAAGTGCTCGTCTCTCCAAGGCAAAAGAGGACACTGTGGCTGAATTCAAGTCGTCCAAAGAGTACACGGATGCATTGGATCGTAATTATGCAGCTGGTTTTGAAGATTTCAGGTTGGACGCTGTTGAAAACTTCCCTGAAGTGGACTTCAGGTCCATCAAGCTTAATCTGAATGCTGCAACCATTTCTCTTCTTCAAACCAGCTCTGAGGACGTTAACTTGGAGGACGATGCTTCTACCTAGCAGTCTAAGGAAGACCCCACGACGGACGCCCCCCCTGCTTAAAGACGAGTTTTTACAAGACTACTTTTCCTTTCTTCTTTTTGTTTGGCCCTTAGTTTTGGCCCTTTTGATGTAATCTGAATACATTAGGCTCGTCCATGGTTTTAGGACGAGTCACTGAACTTGTACTTTCTTAAAGGTGTTTGGACGTTGGTCGTCCGCCTTTAAAACAATCGAATGAGTGTTAGTACATATATATGTGCATATATATATTATATTTTATTTTTATATGCATGGACGAGGTGTTTTAACTTCTATATACAAGACTTCGCGCTTGACTCGTCCATACTCCATATATATATACTTAGACCATTTTTATTGGAATTTCACCAACTGTAACTTGTTTATGAAATGGTGATTTTTAGCATTACTCGTTCCTGAACTGGGCTGATTTTCATGTTTAGTGAGGATTAGACCCTGCATTATTCTCGTCCAGGGGCTGGATTGTTTTAGCAGGTGCTTTAGCAAGTTTAAACACTCGTCTATGCATTTCCTCGTCCATGATCTGGATATGGACTATGCTTTATTTCGTCCATTGTGTGGACGAGCATGCCTTGGCCTATTGGTTTGCTCAAGGTATAGGTTTTACCTCGTCCTTTTCTATGGATGAGCCTTAATCTTGCTTTTATCTTAGAAAAGCTTTAGACGTCACATCTCCGCGTCCAGAGAATTTATTCGTCTTAAAAATTGTTTTAGCCTCCTTGTGGGTTAGCTTCAACGAAAATAGCTTGGAGATTTGAGATTCACACAACATTTTGTACATAACATAAATATTGTTTACAGATAAGGCATATACACACTAATGCCTTTTTATTTAATAAGTACAAACTCCATAACTTCGTTCATAATTACGGCACAACGTAAATAATAAAGTAGTAGTATTAAACACACAGTATCAAACATAAGTAGAATGAAAATACGGACAAGCTCCATGCTCATCTATAGTAGTACTCATCTAGGCTTACTTTTACTGATAGTACTTCCTCAAGTGCTCCACATTCCAAGGATGCTCCAATTTCCTCCCGTCGAGGGCCTCCAAGTAGTAAGATCCTTGCCTTTTACAGTTGATAACTCTGTAGGGTCCTTTCCAATTAGGGCCCAATTTCCCATGAGCTGGGTTTTTGGTTGCCAAAGAGACCTTTTTCAGGATGAGATCTCCTATGTTGAACCGCCTCGGCTTCACCATTGCATCATATTGCCTGGCCATGAGGTTCTTGTACCTTGCTGTTCTGTGCTCTGCATCTGTCCTTACCTCGTCTGTTAGATCAAGGTTCAAACGGAGTTGCTGCTCATTATCCTTATTTTGATACGTCATCACCCTGTGATTGGCCATGTGCACCTCTGCAGGTATGACTGCTTTGCTTCCATAGGCTAGCTTGAAAGGAGTTTCCCCCGTAGGGGTTCGTGCTGTCGTCCTATACGCCCATAGAACGCTTGGTAACTCATCTGGCCATACTCCCTTTGCCCACTCAAACCGAGTCTTGATGATTTTCAATAAGGATCGATTTGCAACTTCAGCCTGACCGTTCGCTTGTGGGTGGGCGGGTGAGGAATAATGATTTTGAATTCCGAAGTATGCGCAGAAGTCCTTGAAGAGTGCATTGTCAAATTGTCGCCCGTTATCAGATACCAACACTTTTGGCACTCCAAACCTGCACACGATGTTCTTCCACACGAAATTCTTAACATTCTGTTTTGTGATATTTGCTAACGGTTCAACTTCTACCCATTTGGTGAAATAACCAATGCCCACCACTAGAAACTTCATCTGCCTTGTGCCCAATGGGAAGGGACCCAAAATGTCTAGTCCCCATTGTGCAAAGGGCCACGGTGCCATCATCGGGATGAGATACTCCGATGGCTGCCTGGGGATATTACTAAATCATTGGCATTGGTCACATATTTTGACGTAAACTTTCGCATCTGCTTGAACAGTTGGCCAATAGTACCCTGCACGGACGACTTTGTGAATAAGTGATCTGGCTCCCGAATGATTTCCACAGGCTCCTTCGTGAACTTCCTGTAAAACATAGTTTGCCTCATTTGGAGCCAGACACCTGAGATAGGGTTGAGAAAAGCCTCGCTTGTACAGAACTTCGTCCATAAGGACATATCTGGCTGCTCTGACCCTAAGTTTTTTGGCCTCATCCTTCTCTTCCGGAAGCTTCCCGTCCTTTAGGTATGATACTATCGGGGTCATCCAATTTTCTTCATTTTCTATTTGCTGTACTTCAGGGAGATCTATGCTTGGGACGTATTGAACTTCATCGAATTCGTCCATGGTCTCAGTTGCTGAGGCTTCCTTTGCTAAAGTATCTGCTTCCATGTTCTCTTCCCTTGGGATTTGAACGAAGTTAGCTTCTTTGAATTTCTTCACAAGCCGTAACACTTTCTCTAAGTATTTTTTCATTCGTCCTCCTTTCGCCTCATACGTTCCATTTATTTGGCCCATGACCAATTGAGAATCTCCTTGTACGAGTATTGACTTCGCTTCCACGGACTTGGCCAGTTCTAATGCTTTAATGAGGGCTTCATACTCAACTTCATTGTTGGTTGCTTGGTATTGCAGACGGATCTTATGCTTCAATTTATCTCCTTCAGGGGATAACAAAACCACTCCTATTCCTCTTGCATGATGTGTAGATGAGCCATGCACATGGACGACCCATTTCTTATTGTCTTCCATTCCTTCTATGTCATCGCAGCTTGGTGTGAACTCCGCAACAAAGTCTGCCAGGGCCTGAGCTTTTATGGCATGCCTTGGTAGGTGTTAGATGTCAAACTCACTGAGTTCGATGGCCCACTGGATCAATCTTCCCGCAGCTTCCAGCTTGTTCATGGCTTTTTTGAGCGGGTGGTCTATCATAACATTGATTACATGGGCTTGGAAGTAGTGTCTCAATTTCCTGGAAGCTGTGATAAGTGCGAAAGCTAACTTTTCTATCAGTGGATATTGTCCTTCCGCTCCTCTCAATGCCCGGCTAGTATAGTACACTGGTTTTTGCACTTTTCCTTTCTCTCTTATTAATGCTGAGCTCACGGCGTGCGGTGTCACTGCTAGGTATAAAAACAACTCCTCTCCCATCACGGACGGACTCAGCAACGGAGCCGTAACAAGATACGTCTTCAAATATTGGAAGGCTCTTTGGCACTCGTCCGTCCAATCGAATGCTTTCTTCAGAACCCTAAAAAATGGTAAACATTTGTCAGTAGCTTTAGAAACAAACCTGTTGAGGGCAGCAACTCGCCCGGTAAGAGACTGGACTTCTTTGATGTTTTGCGGAGGCTTCATATCTAGAATGACTTTAATTTTTTCTGGGTTTGCCTCGATCCCTCTGTGTGAGACCATGAATCCAAGAAATTTTCCAGACGCTACCCCGAAAGCACACTTGCTGGGATTTAACTTCATACTGTATTGCCTGAGTGTATTGAAGGTCTCTTGCAGGTCATTCAGATGCGTTCCCTCGTCCAGGCTCATTACCAACATGTCATCCACATAGACTTCTACGTTTCGTCCAATCTGGGGGTGGAACATGTGGTTGACCAGTCGTTGGTATGTTGCTCCAGCGTTTTTCAAGCCGAATGGCATCACTTTATAACAGAATAATCCTTGACTAGTAACGAAGGATGTCTTCTCTTGGTCAGCCTCGTCCATCCTTATTTGATTGTATCCAGAGAAAGCATCCATGAAGCTAAGCAACTTGTGCCCCGCAGTAGAATCCACCAACTGGTCAATGCGTGGTAGCGGGTAGCTATCCTTGGGGCAAGCCTTGTTTAGATCGGTGAAATCCACACACATTTTCCACTTGCCATTTGCCTTCTTGACCATCACTACATTGGCCAACCAATCCGGATAGTACACTTCTCGAATAAACTTCGCCATAATTAACTTTTGGACTTCATCTTTGATAGCTCTGTCTCTCTCAGGGGAAAACACCCTTTTCTTCTGTCGCACTGGCTTGGAAGAGGGACATACATTCAGACGGTGGGTAATGACACTAGGATCTATACCCGGCATATCCTCATGGCTCCATGCAAACACATCAATGTTTTTCTTCAAAAACTGGACAAGGTTCTTCTTAATCTTTTCTTCTAGATCTGCCCCAATCTTGGTGCACTTCTCAGGGTTGTTTTCATCTAAGGAAATATCTTCTAGTACCTCGGTGGGCTCTGCCACAATTCTCTTGTCTTCAATATTCATGGTCTGAACTTGCTCGTCTGTGGCCAACATGGCCAGATAACATTCTTTTGCTGCTAGTTGGTCACCTTGTACTTGTCCTACTCCATAATCTGTTGGAAACTTGACCGACAGGTGGTAAGTGGATGTAACAGCCTTCCAATTATGGCGTTGTAGGAGGATGAACAATCGACCACAAGAAAATTCACGTCTTTAGTGATTTGCTGTGGATATGTCCCCACTACTATTGGTAATGTAATAGTACCCACAGGTTGTACCCTCATTCCACCGAAACCTACCAGGGGGGAATTCACCGAACGAAGCCGGTCTCGTCCTAGTTTCATCTGTTGAAAGGCCGGAAAGTACAAAATGTCCGCCGAACTTCCATTATCCACCAATACCCTTCTGGTCATATAGTCAGCAATAAGCAAGGAAATGACGATAGCATCGTCGTGAGGATGGTGAATTTTTTCAGCGTCCTCCTCCGTAAATGTGATGGCTTGCTCGTCCATGGTCCTTACTCTGGGCGTTCGTCTAGTGAGTTGAACGCTTTGTACTACCTTCGGGAAATTCTTCTTGGATTTGGACGACTGGCCTGTTGAACTTCCCCCTATGATAACTCTGATTTCTCCGAGGGGTGGTCGCGATGACTCTTCTACTTTACCCTTCAATTTCTCGTCCTTATGGTCTCGTCCAAGGAAACTCCTTAACTTTCCTTGCCTTATAAGATTCTCAATCTGTTGCTTTAGATCAAAACACTCGTCCGTGTCATGCCCGTGGTCTCTATGGAAGCGAAAATACTTATTTCTATTGCGCTTATTGGGGTCTCCTTTCATTTTCTCTGGCCATTTCAAAGAAGGATCGTCCTTAATGTGCATGAGGACTTGCTCGAGCGGCATGTTCAGCGGGGTGTATTGCTGACTCCGCGCTGATGGACCAGCCTTTTTACCATCTCGATCTTTTTTATCTTCTACCCGTCCCTTCTTTGGACGAGGGCCCTGCTCGGAGTGACGCACGGGATTCGCTTCCATTCTTTCAACTCTCTTCCTCTTCTTAGCTATGATTGCGTCTTCTGCATTCATAAAATTCTGGGCTGAATGGACGAGTTCAGCCATGGATTGAGGTTCCTTCTCATAAAGCTTGTGGATGAACAAATCAGAATTTATCCCATTGTGAAAGGCCGCCAAAAGTAGTTTGTCATCCACTTCGTCCACTGTCAGAGCTTTCCTATTGAAACGAGTGATAAAGGACCGCAGACTTTCATTCTCCCCCTGCTCTATAGTTAACAGGCTAGACGAGGAACGCTTGTGTCTCTGTCCCCCTATGAAATTATTGACAAACAACTTACTCAATTCTTCAAACGAACCCACTATATTCGGGGGTATTTTGCTGAACCATACCCGCGCCGGTCCTTTGAGAGTGGTAGGAAAAGCCCTGCACATAATTTCATCAGGGACCCCTTGAAGGTGCATCATAGTCTTGAAAGTGGCAATGTGATCAAATGGGTCACGCGTTCCATCATAAGAATCTAAAGAAGGCATCTTGAATTTTGGAGGCAAGGGGTGACCATTGATGGTAGCTGTAAAGGGGGAGTCTGTCCGGTGAACCAGATCCTCTACGGGGTTTGCTCTCCTCATGTTCTCCCGCATCTCATCCATAACCTTCCTCATCTGTTCGATCTCTCTTTCCAAATGTGGCACCCTCCTTGATGTGGTGCCCCTTGTTTGGCTTTCAGGCTCAGCGGTTGTTCCATCTCCTTGGCTTTGGCCTTGTCCTTCTCCATATGCCTCATTTCGCTGCCTCCTGAGATTGATCTCCCTTGTCAGTTCTTGGTTCTGGCGAGTCAATTCTGCCATAGCGGCTGCCATAGATTGCATGTGTTGAACAGAGGATGGTGGGGCTGCAGATTGACGATCGCGGTAAGGATTGCTAGAGGCATCCCTACTCTCTTGATGGCCTGGACTAGTAGCCCTTGATCTTGTCCGGACCATTGCAGCCTTTTTGTCAGAGAAAGGAATTGTAGAACTCGAAGATGAAATCTAACAAAACTGGTTCCCACAGACGGCGCCAACTGATAAACTCAAGGAAATCAGTAAGGCTGAATGTCTCGAACGTTGATAATCTTAAGGCTTGGTCCTGAAAACAAAAACTAAGTCAGAGGGGACCGGTGGAGACCGGCCAAAAGTCCTCCGATGATGAAGTTAGTGGATTTGTAATTTTCTGTGAAACGAAAAAATAATTTCTCCAAAAAAGTGTCTGAATCCCCTTACCTTTTCATCGAAGATTGTTTATATAGCATGTGTGAAACGGTTATTTGTTTAATAACCGTTCCTATTATTAAGGAGTCCGGAAGGCATGGAGTAACTTCCATAACCGCCATGGAAGTTATCTCAGTTGGACTTGGGTCGCATAATAGTTAGTAGAGAACTCCGCACATAGTAGTCTAACTTAATAAAGTCGTCCATCTTTTATTAAAGACGGACGAGTTCATCACAGACGACTTGTGTATTTACTTTTCAGTTCTCATGCAGACCTCGTTCGTCCAAACGATTGTGAAGATGGACGAGCTCCTCATGGGACCTCGTCCGTACAAGGGCGAGGTCACTGAAGACGCTCGGGATGATCATCTCGTGTTTGGTTCGTCTTACCTGGCCATTCAATGGACGAGTCATATGGACAACTTTAGTAGTTGGTGCTTTTTGTAGCACCATCATATAATATTACTATTTATAAAATATTTATGTATAAAATCATATTATATATAATAAAAGTTGGGCTTAGGCGCTGTGGTTGCACCAAGTGACGGCACCAAATTGCAGAAATTTTCTTAGATTTTTATATTTTAAGAAAAAAATATATATAAGTTTTCTTCAACTATAATTTCTAAATAAAAATCTTAATTTGATTAAAGTTGAATTACACTTGCTGTATTTCTAAGTGGATAAAAATACAACAACGTAGTGTTTAATTTGTTCTTTTCTTTAGTTTATTTTGTCTAAGGTTGCAATGTAGTGTTTAGAATTTTTGTTTAAAAAATTCTATTCAATCAATATTAGCTTTAGACTTTTTGTTCATATAAATTCTTCAACGTGGATATATAAGTATTTCTAAGTGGATAAAAACATAGCAACGTAGTGTTTAATTTGTTCTTTTCTTTAGTTTATTTTGTCTAATATTGCAACGTGGAGTGTGGGTGTGTGTGTGTATATATATATATATCAAATAATTCATAATTAATACTCATTGTGGGAGGACTTTCGTCTCGGCCCCCAATCAGGTATTGTTTGCTTTGGGATGGGCAAGAATCGACCTACATCCCACCCGCGCGAATTTGCTCAATTCCACACCGGGGAGAGATGCCTCCCACCCTTGTTCGCTTTGGGTGGCAGTCTTTGAGACACATCCGACCACACGGCTTTGTTACCTCGAGGGCATGCCTCTATCGTAGTGTGTGTGATTACACACACTACGGTACATCATTTCTTAGGCCAAAGGCTTATAAGGCAAGGGTGGGAGGCGTCTCTCCCTGATGTGGGATTGAGCAAATTCGTGCGGGTGGGACGTAGGTCGATCCTTGCCCATCCCAAAGCGAACAATACCTGATTGGGGGCCGAGATGAAAGTCCTCCCACACTCATCATACGGTTCTTTTGCGCTATTCTTCTCTTCTTTTACCTACAACATCTATTATTCTCTTCTTCTACCTACAACCTTACAAATATGTATTTGTTTACTCTACTTTTTTTTCCATCAAATTGAATATATTTTGCGTATTTGTTTAAGTTGATTTGCTTAGATTTAATACAATTTAGAGAATTGTTACGAATTGTCAATTGATTTTTTTTTTTTTTATAATGTTAGTTTGATTGTTTAGAAATTATATAAGATATATAATTTCTAACCCAAATTATAGAGTCTTAGATATAAATCATATCTTTATTAGATTTTTCATAAAAATGTAATAAAGATATGATTTATATCAAAAAATATAAATCATATTTCACGTGCATATGACCTCAAATATCTGCATTTTATGCTACTTTTTAATAATTTTGCTGTATCAACCTATCCACATTTCATTGTACCCATATCCTTTTCTTCTGTTCGTGCTTCCTTTGATGCTACTCATTTCTAAAAACTACTTGGTTTGAATTGTGTGTGAGCACGCAAGTGAATGTAGATATGTAGGTGGGTATCATGTCCATGCATGTTGGGTTCGCTGTTATTTTTTTGATCATCTAAGTATAGGAAGGAAGTGCATGGTAGAAGTTTAGTTACCTGATTGTTCTGTGGATTATTTATGTTCCTATGAGAATAAACTGTATGAGAAAAGTAATAGCATGAATATAATTGATTGATTTAGATCATTTTGCATTACTACTTCCAGGCATTTGCCATTTGGCCAGGGAAAAAAAAAAAAAAAAAAAACTATAGCCACATTTTTAAAACGTGGTTATAGCGAAATTCAAAAAAAAAAAAAAAAAAAAAAAAAAAAAAACAAAAGGGCTATAGCCACTTTTTGTAAATGCGGCTAGAGTATGTCCTATAGCCACGTTTCTAAAAACGCGGCCATAGGTCCTAGCCTATAGTTATGGGTTTTAGGTCACGGCTGAAAAACGCGGCTAAAAAAAACGCGGCTATAGGCCAAATTGTCTTATAGCCACATTTTCAGGAGCTATAGCCGCGTTTCAAAAACGCGGCTATAAGACATTTTTTTTGTAGTGAAACGTTTTCTGAAAATAAAAATTTAAAAATATGAATAAAGTAGTGGCAATTCACATTTTAATTTTATAACCCAAAAAAAAAAATAAAAAAAAATAATAGCACCACATAAAGGATGTTAATAAAGTTAGATTTACCATTGTGTACTCTTGGTGTGATAGTAATTAATTCTACAAATATAAGTGCTTGTGGGGTGTGGAGAATAAGAGCCGGAGTTCAAGTTTCTAAGAAGGAGCTGATTTGGTGCTACAAATGGATTGTGAATAAAGAGAAAGATATTCAATTTTGTAACAATATTATCTGTTGGTCTCTATAAAAGATTAATTGGCCCATATAGCTAGATAAACCTGTATATTGTATATGTTTATTCACATCTGAGATCATAAGTTCTTGTATTAGTTACTAGGGCTAATTGGATTACATCTTTTCATTTGTTCATTTGCAAATATATTTCAAAGATTTGGTAAAATGAATAATTGGATTAATTAGAAAAGAGTGTACAAAAGCTTATATATAAGCTATACAGAGAGAGAAGAAAAACTAACGAACTAATCTATACACGTGCTGAACAATAGCACTTAACTAACATTTACTCGTGCCAATTACTAACAGAAAACTAAAACACCAAACAAGCTACAAGTCATTTAGACTACATTTTACTAAATTACTATCGTTTTTCTCTATTTCAATTTTGCAGGTTCTCTTGCTTTCTTTGTCCACTTCTGTCGAGCCCAGCTGCTCTTGTTTCTTCTTTGTTCTGATAATACATGACAATTACTTTCATTGATTCTACCAATTTTATTGGAAAAGTGAACACCACAAAAAAGATTGCTATTTGCGACGAAACTTTTTCGACGATTACAAAAAGCCATCGTAAAAACTAGCTTTTTCGACAGCAAGTCTCTTCCATCGACAATGACTCATCAAATATCAACACATTTGTGACGGCAAAATGAGTCTGTTAAAAATGCTTATTATTTTTGTCGAAAATGTGATTTTTTTGGAGGGAAATGTTCCCGCCTTACTTTTTACGACGGCATAAAAATGTTCGTCGCTAGTAAGGTATTATTTATGACGACTAAAGAAAAACCGTTGGAACTATTAACACTTGTGACGGCTTTGGAACATCGAAAATACAAAAAATATATTTTTTATGGTGTTAGTATTTGCGACAAACAATCTTCCATTGTAAATATAAAAGAGGGTATTATTTACGACGACAGAAGAAACACCGTCGGCACTATTAACACTTGTGACGGCCTTTGTGCATTGAAAATACAAATTTTTTTTTTTTTTTTATGGTGTTATTATTTGCGACAAACATGATTCCATCGTAAATATAAAAAAGGGTATTAGCGACGGACATGAAGCCATCGAAAATGGTAAAATATTTTGGAGGGAAAATTCCCCCTTTACTTTTCACATTTGTGACAACATTTATCCATCGCAATTAAATTTATTTTTTTCTAATTGAGTTTGTATTTACGACAAACATGCTAACTGTCGTAAATAGTTAATTTGCTTTAAAAGAAAGAATGTATACTTTAAAATTTGGTAGAAAAATTTTATTTTTCTTTACCGCCACCCCCTCCCTCCTACCCCCACCCCTCTCAAAATTAAGAATTTGGCAGAAAAAAATTTAAAATTCAGATCATCCAAAAAAAATTTATTTTATAGTTTAAAATTTTATAATTGACCCTTATAAATTTGTCGAAAAAAATTCAAAAAATAAAATAAAGTAGGTACAACAATGTGAACAAACCCATCTTCTCAACGCAAAAAAAAAAAAAAAAAAAAAGAAAAAAAAGAAAAAAAAAAAAGGTTAAAAAACCCAAAAATATAGGAAATTCCTTTCAGGTAAACATATCCCTAATTACAAAACAAAAAAAAAGAAGCCCAAATCTGTCTTCCTCAACAAATCCCTAATTCCCAATACAAAAACCAAAAAATAGAAAAATAAAAAAAATAAAAAACACAACGCTGTCTTACAGTTACTCTCTTGTGCCGTCAGTATCTTTGCTTATCTCTACACCATCGTTCTCCATACTTGCAAGAATCCAATTTCCACAAAAAGTTTATTTTTTGTATGGGTTAAAAATATGCCCTTACTAATACTAAATTATTTGCGAGGGCCACGATTGACCTTCGCAAAAAATTATTAAAATATTAATTTTTTTTGGAGATAAAAGTTATTCTAAAATTCAAAGAAAAATAAAAAGAAACGCATAAACGCATAATTGTTTAAATTCAAGTTTTTGTAATTGAAAATAATGCATAAAAAATAAGTTTATAGATCAAATAGTAAATTACATCTGATTGGTATGAAAATTGGCATACATGTTAAGAACATATAGAGCATATAATCCAATGGTTGAATTTTCAAAATATGAATTCAATAATAAGTTATTAGGTGGTGTAACATTTTTTAGAATTACGTCAGGTGTAACATGAACCCAAACTTATATTTCTTAATTCGATGTGAATTTTGACAAATCTACCGTTAGATTACATTATCTTCGTATATTTTTCATTCTTACAAAATTTCAAGGTGATCAAAGATCGATAGTCATGTCATCAATCAATTTTCTAGATTCAAGTTTTCGTAGTTTAAAATAATGCATAAAAGATGAGTTTATAGATCAAATTGTAAATTACATCCGATTGGCATGAAAATTGGCATGCATGTTAAGACCATATAGATCATGTAATCCAACGGTTGGATTTTCAAACTATGAATTCAATAATAAGTTATTGGGTGGTGTAACAGTTTTTAGAGTTACGTTAAGTGTAACTCGAACCCAACCCTTTATTTCTTAATTCGATGTGAATTTAGACAAATCTACCTTTAGATTACATTATCTTCATATATTTTTTTTTCTTACAAAGTTTCAAGGTGATCAAAGATTAATAGCATGTCATCAATCAATTGTCTAGATTCAAGTTTTAGTAGTTTAAAATAATGCATAAAAGATGAGTTCATAGATCAAATGATGAATTAAATCCGATTGGCATGAAAATTGGCATGCATGTTAAGAACATATAGAACATGTAATCTAATTGTTGGATTTTCAAAATATTAATTCAATAATAAGTTATGGGGTGATGTGATATTTTTTAGAGTTACAACACGTGTAACTTGAACCCAATTCTATATTTCTTAATTCGATGTGAATTTTGACAAATCTATCGTTAGATTACATTATCTTCATATATTTTTCATGCTTACAAAATTTCAAGGTGATCAAAGATTAATAGCCATGTCATCAATCAATTGTCTAGATTCAAGTTTTTGTAGTTGAAAATAATGCATAAAAGATAAGTTTATAGATCAAATGGTAAATTACATCTGATTGGTATGAAAATTGGCATGCATGTTAAGAACATACAGAGCATATAATCCAACGGTTGGATTTTCAAAATATGAATTCAATAATAAGTTATTGGGTGGTGTAACATTTTTTAGAATTACGTCAGGTCTAACTTGAACCCAAACCTATATTTCTTAATTCGATGTGAATTTTGACAAATCTACCGTTAGATTACATTATCTTCGTATATTTTTCATGCTTACAAAATTTCAAGGTGATCAAAGATTAATAGTCATGTCATCAATCAATTGTCTAGATTCAAATTTTCGTAGTTTAAAATAATGCATAAAAGATGAGTTTATATATCAAATGGTAAATTACATCCAATTGGCATGAAAATTGGCATGCATGTTAAGACCATATAGATCATATAATCCAACAGTTGTATTTTCAAATTATGAATTCAATAATAAGTTATTGGGTGGTGTAACAGTTTTTAGAGTTACGTCTAGTGTAACTTGAACCCAACCCTATATTTCTTAATTCGATGTGAATTTAGACAAATCTACCGTTAGATTACATTATCTTCATATATTTTTCATGCTTACAAAATTTCAAGGTGATCAAAGATTAATAACCATGTCATTAATCAATTGTCTAGATTCAAGTTTTAATAGTTTAAAATAATGCATAAAAGATGAGTTCATAGATCAAATGGTAAATTACATCCGACTGGTATGAAAATTGGCATGTATGTTAAGAATATATAAAACATGTAATCTAATTGTTGGATTTTCAAAATATTAATTCAATAATAAGTTATTGGGTGATGTAACATTTTTTAAAGTTACAACTCGTGTAACTTGAACCCAACTCTATATTTCTTAATTCAATGTGAATTTTGACAAATTTACCATTAGATTATCTTCATATATTTTTCATTCTTACAAAATTTTAAGTTGATCAAAGATTTTTTTATTTTTCTTTATCACCACCCCCTCCCTCCTACCCCCGCCCCTCTCAAAATTTAGAATTTGGTAGCAAAAAATTTAAAATTCAGATCATCCAAAATTTTTTTTTTTTTAATTTATACTTTAAATTTTTATAATTGACCCTTATAAATTTGTTGAAAAAATTTCAAAAAATAAAATAATGTTGGTACAACAATGTTAACAAACCCATCTTCTCAACAAAAAACAAAAATTTAAAAAAACCAAAAATATAGGAAATTCCTTTCAGGTAAACATATCCCTAATTACAAAACAAAACAAAAAAAGCCCAAATCTGTCTTCCTCAACAAATCCCCAATTCCCAGTGCAAAAACCAAAAAAAAAAAAAAAAAACACAACTCTATCTTATTACTCTCTTGCACCGTCAGTATCTTTGCTTGTCTCTACACCATCGTTCTCCATACTTGCCAGAATCCAATCGTCTTGCTAAGCCACTGGTATCACTTACTCTATCTCACTCTCTTTGTTTGCACTTTAGTTTTTTGTACAGTTTTAAGTTATACTGCACGTTCTAGTTAAATGAATCCACTGACTAGATATATAGTGATAGTGGATGGTTGGGTGTTGAGCCAAAAAGCTAATGAATGAATGGCTGAAATTTTTTTTGATTAAAAAAAAATATTTGAATGAATGGTTGGTGTTTGTCGTGGATATATAATAATATAATATAATATTAGTGTACTGTTGAATATTTTTTTGTCTGTAAAACTGCAAGGAGACTAGAATCTTATTGACCACTTTTCAATAATATGTATTTGTTGAAGCTGTGACAATAGTATAATAATAGTATTATAATAATAGTATTTGTCTTGTAGATATATAATAATATAAGTGTACCGTAAAAAGTAACTTTAGCAAATTTTTTTTTTTTTTTTTGGGGCTAAACTTTAGCAATTTGTTGAAGCTGTGCATGTTATTTGTATATAATTATTTAATTAAATTAGTGGATCTCTAAAATTTGATTAAGCTTTTCATGTTAGTTAGTTTACAATATATTCAGAGGTGGTGTTGTTAAGTTAGTTTTTTTAGTTTTTAACTTTTATAATAAGTTTATCTATCACAAAAATTTTTATTCTTTATATTGATATTTCTAATATGGTCCTTGGTTTTAATTATGTTTTTGTTGACTAAATAATTACAACTTATCAAAGATGTGGCTTTCTTTTTAACTACGTTACAGGTGAATGACAAAGAAAAGTAAGAAGCGCGCTATAAAACAAGCAAGAGATAAAGGTGATAGTGGTAGTCAATCACAAGTTGCACCTTCATCATCTGAGTCTCCAGCTAATGAAGCACTTTTTTCTTCTAATAGTGTGATTAATGGGGGTAGCGAAGGTAATACTTAATATTTTCCTAAAGTTTATATGCTAATATACCAATTTTATGCTTAAAGCTTATTTATTTATTTTTACTTATTCCATTATTGGTAGGATCTACTATACAAAAGAAAAGAGGTCAGGGAAAGGCTAAGGGTGTTTATCCAGGTCATAACCGCAAGTGTGAGATACATGATAGAAGGTCTTTTTTCCCTATTTTTTGGTTACTTTAATCATTTATTTTTTAGTGCTTACATTTCATTTATATGTAATATTTTACATGCTTTGTGTTTCTTTCATGTTATTAGATTCATAGAAAAGAAAATACCCCAAGAGATTACTATTAAGTTCCACCAAAACATTACTGGGCCATGGACAACTTTTTCAGAATACCCTAAAGAACAATTGAATATGCTTTATGAGTTATACAAAGAAGCACAATTTGAGACAGATGACTTAGCTCTTGAGAGGGAGGTATTTGATGAGCATGTCAAACGACGTTATCCTGATTGGATGTGGCACCTTAGAGAAGAATGTGTAATAAATAAAATTCCTCAAGATGAATGGTACAAGCATCCCCCAGATGATGTAACTCCAACTATTTGGAAAGAGATGTGCAACAAATGGAATAATCGCAAGTGGAAGGTGATTATAAAATGAACTTTATTAATAGTTTTTTTTAATATATTTTTTTCTAAAATCTTTCTTAGAAGCAAATGTTTAATACTTAACCCATTTATTGTATTTTTTTCATGTAACCAGGAAAAGAGTGATAGAAACAAAAGAAATCGCAAAGAAAATCAAGCTATCATTGCGACTACAGGTTCTGTACTAATGGCTAAGCGCAGAAAAGAATTGGTATGATAAAATTGCCATGTTAAATTTCTATAACAGTAGTTCGTATATTGAATTGATTTATCTTATGATTTTCCTTTTAAAATGGTTAGGAGGAGAAGAATGGATGCGAACCAAGTCCAATCGAATGTTTCAGGTCAATGCATATGAAAAAGGATGGTGTTACTTTTGCTAGTGAAAAAGCACAAAAATTATATGTATGTTATTATTATTACTATTATTATTTTTAAATGTCTTATTGAATTTAAAGTTTTTATATGTCTAATAACGGAATAAATGTTGTTTTAGGAAAAAATGGATGCAAGGAAATCAGAGGTTGCATCTCAGGGTGAGATTGTTAATGATAGTCAAATATTCTTTGAAGTGACTGGACCTCCTACTCGTGGTCGTGTGCTTGGCATGGGTGCCGGTGTCAAGCCTAGAGATGTGTATGGCCCAAGTTCATCTAGCCAGTGTAGTAAGCGATGTCAAGCGGATCGCTTAAAAGGAAAGGAGGATTTTGAGCTTCGTTTTAAAGAAGCAGAAGATAAAAGTTCTGTTGAGAAAATGGAATTGCAAGGAAAAATCAATCAATTGAAAGAGGAAATGTCTTGTATGATAGCAAATGCTTTGAAAAAGATGGGCTTTAATCCTATGCAAGAACCTACTACATAGGTATATTTTTATATTTTTCAGTATAATCAACATTAATATTTTTTGCTATTTTCTTGAGGTTGTTGAAATAAGTTGTGAAGTTGCTCATTATAGATTTCAATTATTTGGATCACTAAATTTAGATTAAAAAAATGTTATTTAAGTTAGAATATCTTTACCTATCCATGCAAAGTACATGATTTGTAGTGTTTGTTATGAAAATGTTATTAATGTGATTATTGGTGGCAAATTTATTCTTTGAAGTTCTCATTCACAAGAGAACTACAAGGTTCTTGTTAGTAAGGATCTTGTATTCTTTGATGTTGATAATACCATTGTTATTCATTGTGGGGATTGTTGTTGATGTTGTTAAATTAATACGTATCAATATCTTTATTATGTATTGTAAATATAATTTGCATAGTAATAATTTTTTTGTATACTTATTTAGTTTAATCAAAATATTACAGACCAATGCTAGAGAAGGAAATCAAAATGTGGACGAAAACATAGAAGATGACTCTGAGGAGGAAGATGACTCAGATGGCTCTCAGAAGGAGAATACTGACTCAGATGATGATTAATCTTCCAATATTTATGTTTTCAAGTTTGGTGAAGGATATTATAGCTTTCATGTAGACGTTTTAATTAACATTTTTTATTCTATTTTATAGACGTTTTAATATTTTTTTTATTGCATTATGCACTTTCTAGATTTGGACAATTATGGATTTGTGCTTGTTATTTGAATTGAAAAACTTTTGGGAGATTTATGTTTCCTCACAATTAAAATATTAGAAATGATCTCTCTTTTATTATTGACAGAGTTATTTGGTTGCAAATAATGTATTACTGACGTGGTAAATAGGTTTCAATAACGGTCAAAGTTCATTGAAAAAGGTAAATGGTCACATTGATAATGTATTGTTGACGAAAAACCAATTATTTTATGATGGCTTTTAGTCGTTGAAAAACTACATTAACGACGACTATAGTTCATCACAAAAGTTATTTTCGATGACAAACCAAGTACTTATGACAGCTTTTATTATTTGTCAAAACAAGGGCATTAACAATGGCCTTAGTTCGTCGTAGAAAGTATTTGGTCGTTTGACTTCCTTGTATGAAGTTACATTGTCGACGACAAACCAAGTAATTACGACGGCTTTTATTCGTCGAAAAAAGGTATTAACAACGGCCTTAGTTCGTCGTAGAAAGTATTTGGTCATACGACTTCCTCATATAAAGTTGTATTGTCGATGACAAATGAAATTACTACGACGGCATTTTGTCGTCGAAACTATACATTAACGATGGCCGAAGGTCGTCACAAAAGGTATTTGGTCGTCCAAATTCCTCGTATGAAGTTGAATCTATGACGGCAATTATCAAGTACTTACGATAGAGTTGTGCTGTCGAAAATGAGTGTTAGCAACGGTCTCGTTGATAATATAGTATTATCGACAAGGCTTTTTCCGACGGCCGTCGATGGCCTTTTACCGTCAGCAATACTAATCTGCGACGGCTTTTTGTGTTGTTATGACGAACTCTGGCCATCGCTAATAGCAATCTTTTTTGTAGTGGAAAGCCAATTCCTTACCTGGGGTTTTGAAATGGCTATTCTTTATCTCTTTACTTCTTTAGTACATTGGATTTATGAATTGCTACCAAAGGCATATGGAGTTGGAATGAGATTTTAGATTGCCTCCTGTCCACACAATGACGACACTTCCCATGGAATAACCTTTCTTTTCCTCGTTTAGTGTTGAAGTTTAACTCAAGGCAAACATAATAATATATACTATCCTTTTTTACTTTCTTTCTTTTAATTTTATTTTCATATTGTTTTCAGCCTTCTGGTTATTTTCATCCTGAAATTAATATTAATATTTGTATACTTTGGTGTTGGTGCAAAAAAAAAAAAAAAAAAAAAACCCAAAAACAAAAATGTTTTCCATTTTCTTATTTTTGTAAACATAGGCTCAAACAAGTGTTTGGTGATGTTATGCATAGATGATGGTACTTACAATGGGTCTTCACTTATCTTTGATGATGCTTGATTAAGGGAGTCAATTTCGGTTTGGCCTAGAGAACGAAATATTTTGGTACCAGTTGGTACTGATATACCGTTTCGAAATTATTGTTATTTATATATTTCTATACATAAATATATAATTTTATTATTTATGTAAATATGAATTTATGAATTTTTATGTTTATCAACATAAAATTTAAAATCCACATATTTTACAAGCCTACGTATTAGATTAAGTACATTAACCAATATATTAAATTAAATAAAATGTTTTTTTAATATTTGATTTTTTGTACCAACCAAAATGCCAATACTGGCCAGTACGGGCTACTATAGGCTGGTATAGTCGAAATAGGCCGATACAACCCGGTATTTTTTTGGGTATGTTTTGGAGGTGTATCAGTATCGATTTAACATAATTCTGGTTTTTTGAAGTTGCGATAGTACCTCTCCTATTTATAAAGATGTGTTTTCACTTTTTAGGCACCAAAAGTTGTGCAATTGATGTAGAAACAAGAGTTTAATTCTTCTTACAACTCTAGATCAGAGGGGAAGGAAATCGGATTTTCAATAAATAGATAAAATGATAGTATCAAATTGGGTCATGCAAGCATACAATGATTCGAAGTGCTAATCAACAATTGGGTCACTGTGTATCAATTTGATAGTTACTATCAAATTGATACACAGTGACCCAATTGTTGATTAGCACTTCGAATCATTGTATGCTTGCATGTCTACCATAATTAAACATAACAACCAATGAGATTTTATCTTTCAAATCAAATTTAACTAATCTTTTTTATAGACCAATTAAAATTAATTTGAGATTGTTCTATGCATGCATGTCTATGGTAAAAAAATCTTGGATTGACTAATCAAGTTTGAATATTAATGAAATAGTGATATGAACATTATTTTAAAAACTAAAAGAAACCAATTTTCTTGAAATTGCACAGTGACCGATTGAGACTTTGAATTTATGGCTATGGCATTTATGAAAATTTTAAAATGTAAAATTATCATTTGCCCCTTGAGCTTAATAATGTGAAAAAAAATGATAAATAAAGAAAATGAAGAGGTTGCGGTGGTGAGGGCTCATTTACATCATAATCATAGTGTTAATCTTGTTGATTTATATTGTACTAGTGTGTGTGTGTATATATATATATATTTATATATTATATGATATAAGAATCAAATACTAAATCCACTTCCATTAAAAAACTAGGCAAAAATGCAAAACTGACCTTCTAACTTTCACTGTTTTTCATTTCAGTCCTCTTACTTTCAATTTTTGTCAATGCAGGACTCCGTTACAACTTAGTTAGTGGCTGCCGTTAGAACTCCTGAAACAACGCCGTTTTGCATGTTTTTTTTTTTTTTTTTTAAATGCGGAATTAAAAGAAAATAAGAAAAAAAAAAAAAAAAAAAGGGGATTGACTCCCTTGAAATCAAAACAAAACAAAGAAGAACACCCAAGTCCCTAACCGTGTAACTTTGGGGATAATGGGTCAGTTTGAGAGAGAGAGAGAGAGAGAGAGAGAGAGAGAGAGAGAGAGAGTTGAGGACTGAGTCCTTCGCCGTTTTAGTCCCTCGTCGTCGTTCACTAGATATGGAGATATCGTGTGCAGGAGCTTGAGATAGCTCTTCAACATAGCCAGAGAAAGTTAAAACTTGTGGAATCAGGGCATAAGAATTCTTGGAAGGAGTTCTCAAGCAATGAATGGAGATATTCCTCTACACGATCTTCAAGCTTTGCTCGCCGTGTAGATTTGGGGAAAACGGAAGGTGAGAGAGAGACTAAGTCGGACTGAGAGAATTGAGACCGATTTGTAGAGATATTGAGATTGAGACCGATTTGGAGGGTGGGGTTTGCTGATATGGTTGGTTGATTGGGAAAAGCGGTGACTCTGCTGAGATTTGTTCGTTCCCCTTAATTTTTTTATTTTTTATTTTCAGATTTTTCTTATTTTATTTTAATTCTAAATTAAAAAAAAAATGCAAAACAGCGTCGTTTCAGGAGTTTTAACGGCAGCCACTAACTGAGTTGTAACGGAGTTCTGCATTGACAAAAATTGAAAGTTAGAGACAAAACTGAAAGTTAGAAGACTGAAATGAAAAACGGTGAAAGTTAGAGAGTCAATTTTACGTTTTTGCCAAAAAACTAAATCCACTATTTATATATCAACAATCCAGAGGTCTAGTGAATATATATGACCAAGATGAATATTAAATTACAACTATCATTGAGGTGTTTACATGAGATAATCATCAATCATTCTCTAAAACTTCGATTAGACATGATGCCTAATCTTTATTATAACACCTTACAATTTTATTAAACAAAGTTACTTTAATTGAATATCAACTCTTTTCGGAGTCTTTGATCTCTTTAGCCTTTATACAACCACTGCAAACATACCATGCAAATAATACTTCTATCAATTGAATATGATAATGCTTGGCTTCAAACTTCATAGCCACTTGTGCCAACTATGGTGAAAAAGATGCTAGAAAACAATCAAAGCACATATTTAGTAATTGAATTATCTTGATTCCACCAAGGAACCAATTCGCATATGTTTGTTTTATCCCTTGAGATTAAGAAAAACTATACTTGCACTTCATATTATATCACGTATATTTTATTCTATACGTATTCCGTTCTTTAAAATATAGTAGCATTTGATCCATTAACGAAAAATAATAATAATAAAAAATTAATAATATCATTAGTTTTTGCAAGAAATAGGCCGGATAGACCTATATTCAAATTTTCCAACCTAAAACTTGAAAATAAAATGAAAAGAATTCAGGAAGAAATAGGAGCGGAAGTGTCCTTATAAAAAAAAAGGTGTAGTGTCAGTCAGTGTGTTAGATAGCACTATTCCTTATTGTTGGACAAGACTGCAAGAGTTCACACTGACAATTAGTACAACAAAGAAGAAACTTCAAACTTCTTTCGGCACGTAAATTGCTATTCCTTTTTTTTGTCTTCCTTGGGTACTACGTACGTACATTAATAAAAAGGCATGGTCAAACTGTCAAAATCTCGCAAAAAAGTTCAACAACTCAAGTATGCCATAAAAGTTGAACAACAAGGTGCCTGCGGTTTCTATTGTGATTTTGACACCCTCTACCCTTATTTTGGAGCTGCAATTTGGTCACATCGGAAGGTTTTTTTGGGGGTGGGTGGGGGGTGGTTCCATTTCCATAAAAGATATGTCACATAAAAATTCCTTATTGTCTTGTACTCTCAATTTTTGGGTGAAACTTGTACATGATATTTATTTTTCTCTCCTATTTTAGTGAAGTGCGTACATAATATTTATTCTTGTGGTATGGAGCAAAATAAGCCCTTTTTTTTGGTAGAAAGAGGGGTTTATTTATTAGTAATAAAAGAGACAAATGGGCTTTGTCCTACATCAGAGTAACATGATATTTGTAAAAGGTGGATTTGGAGCAGATTCTAAACAGACAACTGATGGATCTATTGAAGAATGGTAAGTAATAATATGGGCACAAAATGCTTGAATGGTAACCCTAGCTAGCTAGGCATTTTCATTCTTTGGTTTTCTAAGAAAAGGGTGAATAACATGATCATCAACAAGCCGGAACTAGATGACATTAATTAATTTGATTAATGATATGTAATTAAGCATGGTTGAAAGATGTTTGGTGGAAAATTTCAATGGTTTGTATGGGATAATTAATACACTATCAATTTAGGAAACTTTGGAGTTACCAGCATGTTTTGAAGTGCCATAATTAACTGGAATTTTTTTTGGTTTCCCACAGTGTTTCCTCAAAACTTTCAACCAGATACTAATCACTGTTCGCGACGGGTGGGCCCATAACGGGGTAAATTGCTGGCCCATGAAGTTTTTTCAAAGTGCTGTTGCCTGGACTTGAACTAGAGAGCTCCTAGTCAAACTCAAGACAGCCACTTTGAGACCAAGTGCCTAACCACTCGGCCAACCCCACTGGGTTTAATTAACTGGAACTGAACAATAGGATATGCTTAACTCAAACTTTTACATTCCTTAATATATATATATATATATATTTATATATATATTTAAACCCTTACTTTAGCTAAAACCTTTGGTTTCTCAGAAAAGAAAGATAGCTAGGACAAGGAGTAGGACCTTTGAAAGTTCTATATAATACTCCAGCACTTTTTAGATTTTACCAATATTTATTGGACCTCATTGGGATTCGGGACTACAATTTTCATCTGACCCAAACAAAGCTAGTGTAGGAGGGAGAGAATGGAAATTATGGAGGCAACCATGAACCAACCTTGACATTATCATAAATCATAAACGTATTGTTGTTTTTTGTGTACTAGTAGAGAGTAGAAACATTAAATGGAAGCTAAAAAGAGTAGGAACTAAATTAGCCAAGGTTACTCTTACAATACACTTCATAAAATTCTGTTAAACAAGATAGAGTGCAATGTTCAACATAGAATGTTTATATAGCCATAAAACTTTAATGTAGTGAGCTACGCAAAGCTTACTGTCAAATAAGCACTCGGAGAAGTTCCATATGTCAAAATTAAAGAGTGTGTTTTTGAACGCCATAGGACATGTTACTGAAAAAAGCAAGCAACAACATTATAATACATCCCTCACATAAAAAGAATTTCAAAAATTAATACATCCCTCACATAGAAGAAATTCAAAAACTAATACATCCCTCCCCTGAATTGGATGCTTATTTTCTGTGAGTGGGAAGTGAAGGGAATTAGCCAATTTAGAGAGCAGCCTAGTGCATTTCTCAATCTAACAATAAAGTTTCTAGATGTCACATTTGGCATGTTTCTTCCCAATCAATGTCAAGTTTTTTAGTATTCTCTGTGTTGCTTATTAATTATTAAAAATATTGGAGGGAAGAAGTATTTTTAAAAAAAAATTAAGTTGGACAAAGTTTAGGCTACAAATTGTTCTCCTAAATTAGACAAAAGTCCTATATGGTTTATCTCACATATTAAATAAGTCATTTAAAAATGCTATACAATAATAATTAAGTTAGGAGGAGTGAGAGAATAGTGTATGTACTATATATGGAATTTTGCAAATTGATCTTACAATACCCAACCTAGCTAGAGCAAATTAAAGCTCTTTTGAGCTGGTTACTTCAAAAATTAACCTATAAATTAAAGATTGCATTTCATAATAATTACTAGATATATATGTTAAATTTATTAAAAATAAATAATGACTAGCATATATTATACTCAAAATTTATGAAATTTTGAGACCATCTAAAACTAATCAAATTATAAATTACCTGAGTGAAAGTAGCTAATATAAGTTATTTAAATACATATAAACATGGTTAATTATCAAAGAAAAAAAAAAGAACATATAATATAAACGTTTGTACATAGAGGGTAGAGGTAGAATACATCCAAGAGGCACTACAAAGAAAAAAGACATAATACAACAAGTATTATTGCCAAAAAAAAAGAAAAGAAAAAGATGAAATATATATACAATTACATCTCTAGTTTGTTTTTTTTTTTTTTTTTTTTTTTTGTAATAGTAACTTAAATTTATTACATCAATATGAGATTGTAGCAATAATTATTATGTTACATTAAAATGTGTTGTTGTAATAGGTAACTCTTATTTTACATTGAGATATGTTGTTGCAATAGATAATTTTTTATTTCACATCGAACTATATTATTGTAATAGGTTAAATCTTTATTTCACATCAAATTTTGTTGATGTAATAGAGGTGAGTAATTGATTAGAGGGAAAATTTGAGAAATTGGCACTATTTTTTTTCATTAATTTCCTCTCTTTCACCCATGTCTATCCCTTTTTTTTTTCTCTTTCTCACCACACGTCTTCCTTTTTTTTTCTCATCTCAATTTCCCACTTTCTCTCACCACATCTATCTTCCTATTTTTTCTCATCTCAAAATTAACTCACATACACTTATCCTTTTTTTTTTTTTTTTTTTAATCTCAAATTCTCTCTCTCTCTCTCTCTCTCTCTCTCTCTCTCTCACACCTACCTCTTTTTTTTTTTCCCTTTCTCTCACCCACGTTTATCTCCATGTTTTTCTCATCTCAATTTCTCTCTCTCTCTCTCTCTCCCCCCACGCCTCTCTTCTTCTTTTTATTTTATTTTATTTATTTATTTATTTATTTTTTTCATTTCACTTTCCCTCTTTCTTAAGCGTATCTCAAAATTCAAATTTATCTACTAACTACAAAACTTATCTCTCAAATTTCCATCTCACTCTCATATCTACTAACTCTAAATTTTCTCTCTCAAATTTCAGTCTCTCTTAATTCACAGTCTCCTTGGAGAGACTCTTTCTCAGTTTAAAGACTCTCTCTAACTTTCAGGTAATTTTTTGGTTCTCTTTAAATTTTAATTTGATTTTTCTTTGTTTAATTGTACAGTCTTCAAGTAGTATTGTTTTGTATGTGTTTTTTTTTAGAATCAATGATGGTGTATATTGTTGTCATTGTGTTGTATATATATATATGATGTTTTTCAACTTTATACTTATTTTCTTTTCTTTTTTTCCAAAATAGGTGGCAAGTCAATGAAATAGTCATTAAGCATGCTTGGATAACACCTGTAGGAAGAAACTTTTCTTTCATGTTGTATTGATTTTTGCATACTTTTTGAAACTATGTTTTTGAATGTAAATTCAACAAGTTGTGTATATATTTGTGTTTTTTGACCTATGTATTGAAATGAAGTATTTTGAATTTTTCATCTTTTATGCGCATCTTTAATTTGTATTATAGTACCTAGATATGGTTTTTGAATTGCAAAACAAGTTAATGAAAAAATTATTATTTAAAAAAATGATTTATTTATTTTAAAAATTTTAAAAAAAATTAATAAAAAAATAACCTATTGCAATGAGATTTTCAAAGTAAATCGTTGCAATATATGGAATTTATTGCAACGAAAATCTAGTGTTGCATAAACTTATTGCTTTTTGTTTGATAAAAAAATAACCTATTGCAACGATATTTTCAAAGTAAATCGTTGCAATATATGAAATTTATTGCAACGAAAATCTAGTGTTGCATAAACCTATTGCCTTGGAGTTTATTACAACGGCTTGCATCGACTTTTTTATCGTTGCAATAACACCTATTACAACGACATTAGTTGTTATTGCAACAACTTTTTTCGTTATATTAAGTCTTTTTTCTTGTAGTGAGGGGTAACTATATTAAGCAAAAAATAGAATAAGAGAGACTACTACCATTAGCAAAATCGGATCCTCCAGTCCCCACCAAATCACCAGCTAAATACCGAATATGACCCTTTAGTCAAACATAAGAAGACTCACAATTTAGAGTCTGAAAGAGAGAAAATTGTGTCTTAATGTCTTTGATATTGTTACCGTTAGAAGAAGGGGCATAAAAGTAAAATATTGTATACATACATGCATGCCATGCATGACTTCTCTTCTCCCCTGTCTTAAGACTTAAGCTCTGCAATTCTTCTCTTCATGACTTTGATTCCTTTTGCCAAAAATGGCAAAAGGTCTCACTCGTCACAGCAAAAGAAATCATGAGAAATATTTTTGAAATTATTTCACTCAAGCATAATATCCCTCTCTCTCTCTCTCTCTCTCTCTCTCTCTCTCTCTCTTTCTCTCTCTCTCTCTCATTTGTGTTCTCCAATCTCTCTCTCTCTGATCTCTGTCTCTCTGTCTCAATACTCTTTCTCTTCTCTTCCTCTCTCTGATCTCTGTTTGAATTTGCCATGAGAGTGGATGAGTGTTCTGGTTCTAAAGAACTAGAGGCTGAGCTTGAAGAGCTCAGTGCTGCATTGGCGTTAATAGTGGACACAGCTCCACCAATAGAATTCTGGCCTGAGCATGCAGCAATCGGAGATTGTTTGGACTTTCTGGGAGTCCATTTTGGGTTCCAGAAAGACAATGTGAGAAACCAGAGGGAGCACGTCGTCTTCCTTCTGGCGAACTCTCACTCTCGGTTTTCAACTCCTTTTGCTTCGAACTCGACTCCAACGATACGTATAAATACTTATACTTCTACTCCAAAAGGGTTTTATTTTATTTCTTGGATAGTAAGAGTGAGATGCCTTGTTGCAAAGGGACTAGTTTAAAAACCTATACCATGAATAATTAATGTTTAGCCTGAAAATAATACTATCATTTTTGTTATTTTTGTTTTCATAACACTTCGTTTGTTTTGAAGTAAAATATTTTCAGGAAAATATTTTACACATTTTACTATGGTTGTTTTAATGTAAAATATGGTCAATTGTAAAATATTTTACAGTCAAAGTGGAAAATCAGGCTAACCAACTGTAAAATATTTAACACTTAGGATTTGTTTAGATACCACTTATTTTGCTGAAGCTGAAAACTTATTGCTGAAAGTACTGTAGATAAAGGTAAAAGTTAGTTGAAATAGTACAGTTTGGCCTATAAATAGCACCAAAAAGTGGGGCCTATTGCAACGAGATTTTCAAAGTAAATCGTTGCAATATATGAAATTTATTGCAACAAAAATCTAGTGTTGCATAAAGCTATTGTGTTTTTTAATTAAAAAAAAAGCCTATTGCAATGAGATTTTCAATGTAAATTGTTGCAATATATGGAATTTATTGCAACGAAAATCTAGCATTGCATAAACTTATTGCTTTTTTTTTAATAAAAAAAAAAAAAAAAACCTATTGCAACGAGATTTTCAAAGTAAATCGTTGCAATATATAAATCGTTTCAATATATGAAATTTATTGCAATGAAAATCTAGTGTTGCATAAACCTATTGCCTCGAAGTTTATTACAATGGCTTGCATCGACTTTTTTATTGTTACAATAACACCTATTACAATGACATTAGTTGTTATTGCAACAACTTTTTTCGTTATATTAAGTCTTTTTTCTTGTAGTGAGGGATAACTATATTAAGCAAAAAATAGAATAAGAGAGACTACTACCATTAGCAAAATCGGATCCTCCAGTCCCCACCAAATCACCAGCTAAATACTGAATATGACCCTTTAGTCAAACACAAGAAGACTCACAATTTAGAGCCTGAAAGAGAGAAAACTGTCTTAATGTCTTTGATATTGTTACCGTTAGAAGAAGGGGCATAAAAGTAAAATATTGTATACATACATGCATGCCATGCATGACTTCTCTTCTCCCCGTCTTAAGACTTAAGCTCTACAATTCTTCTCTTCATGACTTTGATTCCTTTTGCCAAAAATGGCAAAATGTCTCACTCGTCACAACTAAAGAAATCATGAGAAATATTTTTGAAGTTATTTCACTCAAGCATAATATCCCTCTCTTTCTCTCTTTCTCTCATTTGTATTCTCCAATCTCTCTCTTCCTCTCTTTGATCTCTGTCTCTCTGCCTCAATACTCTTTCTCTCTTTGATCTCTATTTGAATATGCCATGGGAGTGGGTAAGTGTTCTGGTTCTAAAGAACCAGAGGCTGAGCTTGAAGAGCTAAGCGCCGCATTGGCGTTAATAGTGGACACAACTCCACCAATAGAATTCTGGCTGAGCATGCAGCAATCGAAGATTGTTTGGACTTTCTGGGAGTCCATTTTGGGTTCTAGAAAGACAATGTGAGAAACTAGAGGGAGCACGTCGTCTTTCTTCTGATGAACTCTCACTCTTGGTTTTCAACTCCTTCCGATTCGAACTTGACTTCGACGATACGTATAAATACTTATACTTTTACTTCAAAAGGGTTTTATTTTATTTCTTGGATAGTACGAGTGAGATGCCTAGGAATGGCAACGGGTCGGGTTCAGGCCGGGTTTTTTGATACCCAAACCCGACTCGCGGGTCCTCCCCTATTACCCGGACCCGACTCGTTTAATAAATGGGTCTTTTTTTTAGCCCCAAACTCGGCCCGTCGGATCTCCACAGGCCCCGTCCAGCCACTTCTAGGCCTAATCCGTGGCCCAATCCAACCCAATCTTATATATATATTCAAAAAAAAAAAAACCCAAACACAAACACAAACAACAACACAAATCAATCTGAATCAACATTGTTATCAATCTTGTTGAAATGAGATTCTTAGACAAAAAATAGAAGAAATAAAACTCCATTTATGGATCGATTTTTACATTAACACAAACATCAACTCCGATTCACATTCTTTGAAGTTATTTTAGGTGCTATAGTCAACTAAACCAACACAAAATATACACATGCATTACATTTTATACAAATTGAATCCTCAAACAAATACCCAAAAACAGAAACTACTGAGAGAGCAAATGAACCCAAAAAAAAAAAAAATGAACCCAAAAAAAAATTGAAGAACTCAGACCACTAAAGTTCCATCGGCGGTGCTCTGATCTAACAACACGACCACATCTCTCTTAGATCTAACACTCCCATGCTCCGATCTATGGATTTCGTGCTCCTCCGTGACAAACGACGACCACCACAAGATTCGTGCTCCTCCACGAGGGTGAGGGTGGGTCAGTGAGTGAATGAGAGTGAGGGTGAGAATGAGAGTGAGGGTGAGGATGAGATGTGAGTGAGAGTGAGAGTCAGTGAGGGGAGGATGAGATGTGAGTGAGCGTGAGCGTGAGAGTGAGAGTCTGAGTCAGTGAGGGTGAGGTGAGAGAGGCGGTTGAGTTGAGAGAGAAATGAGAGAAATGAGTTTTAGGGTTAGAGTTGTGATCTATATATATATATATATATATATATATATATATATATATATTTATAGGTAGGTTTTTTTTGTAATTTTACATTTATCTAATCGGGTCGGGTCGGGTTGAGTCCGGGTTCGGGTTGGGTTTTTACCAAAACCCGGACCTGCTTCGGTTTTTTTTTAAACCCAAACCCGACCCTATTCTTTATCGGGCCGGGTAAAATCTGACCCATTAGGGTCGAGCCGGGTACCCACGGGTCGGGCAGAAATTGCCATCCCTAGAGATGCCTTGTTCCAAAGGGACTAGTTTAAAAACCTATACCATGAATAATTAATGTTTAGCCTGAAAATAATACTATCATTTTTGTTATTTTTGTTTTTATAGAATTTGTTTGGATACCGCTTATTTTGCTAAAACTGAAAACTTATTGTTGAAAGTACTATAGATAAAGATAAAAGTTAGTTGAAATAGTACAGTGGGGCCTATGAATAGTATCAAAAAGTGCAGTGGGGCGCATAAATAGTAGCAAAAATAAACTGAATAGTGAAATAATTTTAATTTTTCATTGCTTCCCAACTCTCTAACGGCTACTAACAGTTCTAAGAGCAATTACATCAGCTTGTGCATAATTTTTTTCATTTTGCACGTCTAAAATCTACTTTTTCTATTTTACACACTTATTTTTACAAAACACCCACATCAATTTGTCTATTATACATGTTTATTCAAATAAAATATTCATTTCTTTACCCACACAGCCACCGACCCACACCCACAATCCACACCGGTATCACACCGGAATCCACACAACCCACCGACAGAAAACCAGAAAAACAAACCCAGCAAAATGGATCAAAACCCACACCGGAATCGACACCTTGCCTTGAGCAAAATGGATCAAAATGGTATCACACCAGAATCGACGCCTCCAAAGGCAAGCGGTGGCGATGGCGATGGTGATGGCGAGAGACATTCAACCCGAAACCCACTGATCAAGCCCATTCAACCCGAAAACAACGAGAAACAAAGGAAGAAAGAGCGATCGGTGGCGATGGCGATTGGCGGCAGTGGTGATCGACGGAAGCTAGAGGAAGAAAGATTGATGAGAGGAAGAAAGATTGATCAGATGAGAGAAAGAAAGAGTTGTGCGCCTGAGAGAGAGAGAGGGAGCTGAGAGTTAGGTACAGAGAGGAGAGAGAAAAAATTGTTAAAAAATTATATGCACATGCTACAATACCCGTGCATATTTGCACGGGTACTGTAGCAACTTGCATTTATACACAAGTTTGCACGGGCTGATGTGGGAGTTTTTTTTGCTCATATTGTGTAAAATGAGCACCTTTTTCCATTTTGCACAATTTTACATCAACTGATGTAATTGCTCTAACAGAATTTTTTAAAAAGTCAGCACTGTGAACAAAACGACATCGTATATAAAAAGCTTGAGATGACTAATTGGTAGAACGGCGCTGTGTTTCGAATGTGAGTTTATCACTTTTAACTGAAACGCTACCGTATCAAGAGAATGTTTTGTTGTGAAACGACGCCGTGTCCATCAACAAATAACCATATGCCTTTGTAACCATATTTCTCATACAACCCAAAAAGTCTTACCTTCCACACTTTTTTTCCTCGTTTAGTGTTGAAGTTTAATTCGAGGCAAACATAATAATATATACTTTCCTTCTTCTTCTTTTTTTCTTCTGTTTTTTTCATGTTGTTTTCAGCCTTTTGGTTATTTTCATCTTGAAATTAATATTAATATTTGTATATTTTGTTGTGGTGCGGGAAAAAAAAAAAAAAACCCCCCAAAAACAAAAACGTATTCCATTTTCTTATTTTTGTAAACATAGGCTCAAACAAGTGTTTGGTAATGTTACGCATAGATGCTGGTAGTTACGATGGGTCTTCACTTATCTTTGATGATGCTTGAAACAGAGAATGATGAGTATGAACTTGTGTGACCAGTATATAGTAAGTAGTGTGTATAGAAATAATGCAAAAAAAGAAAGAAAAAAAAAATTGTGCTATGGAGGATGGGGGCTAAAAACAATGCTCTAAAGGACTCTAGATTCAGTTTAGCATAATTCTGGTTTTTTGAAGTTGTGATAGTATTAGTACCTCTCCTATTTATAAAGAGGTATTTTCACTTTTTAGGCACCAAAAGTTGTGCAATTGATGTAGAAACAAGAGTTTAATTCTTCTTACAACTCTAGATCAAAGGGGAAGGAAATTGGATTTTCAATTTAAAAAAAAAAAAAAAAAAATTGATATACAGTGACCCAATTGTTGAATAGCACTTTGAATCATTGTATGCTTGCATGTCTACCATAATTAAACAATAACAACCAATGGGATTTTATCTTTCAAATAAAATTTAATTAGTCTATTTTATAGACCAATTAAAATTAATTTGAGATTGTTCTATGCATGCATGCCTATGGTAAAAGATCATGGATTGACTAATAAAGTTTGAATATTAATGAAACAGTGCTATGAACATTATTTTAAAAATTGAAAGTAACCAATTTTTTTGAAATTGCACGGTGACCAATTGAGACTTTGAATTTATGGCTATGAGTAAAATTATCATTTGTCCTTAGAGCTTAAAAATGTTAAAAAAATGATAAATAAAGAGAAGGGCATATTATAGTATACTCACTTGTGGTTTGGCTCGTTTGCCTACTCATGGTTTAAAACTTAACATTTTGTCCACCTGTGTTTATCTCCATTTAGTCTTTGTTACCCACTTCGGTTAAAAATAGGGGTAAATAGGTCTTTTTGTTCCCATTTTATGTCTATCTCCTCCCAAAACAAGGAAAACAAAAGAAAGAAAGGAAAACAAGATCAAAATGGGCTATTTCAAACCCAGGAATATGCATCTCTTAGAACATTGGTCAAATCAAATTTTTTTCAAACCCAGAACACAAGAACACAACATTTGTTAATATAGTTCAAAATTTTCAGTTACACACATCCAAAACCCTTTTAAAAACTAACCTAAACCCCTTGACTCCATACCGAAAATCCCTCTCATTTTTCAAACCCAAAAAACCAAACTCAACACAAACCCCAACCTCCTTCTCAAATTGAAGGTAGCAACAGAAAATCAAAGTTTCTTGCAGCCATGGAGTTCCAGCAAACGCCAAAGAGAACCATCATCGTCAATGGTGGCGGTGAACAGAGTAGCAATACCCACCAACAAAAACAAAAAGAAAACCCACAAACACAACAACCAACAAACAAAGAAACCATCTGTACTCATCGTCTGAAATCAAAACCCACCATACCCACCTTCATTGTGAAAGCCCGCCCCCACGAAGTCCACCCACAGGCACCATAACAACTATCAGAACCCATAACCCAGCACCACCACGCCCAAAATCCACAAAAAAAACCGCAAGCCACAACCCACAACACCACCATAATTAGATCATATCGAACCCACAACACACACACACACACAAAAAAAGAAAAGAAAAAAGAGGGATACATCTCCTTGGGTTTTGCTCCTAGGTTTTTGATCTGGGTGGTTAATTGGGTTTTGCTAGGTTTTGATTTGGGTTTTCACTGTGGTGGCTAATCGGCCTCCTCAACGCCATCATCAGAGAGAGAAGGGATGAGAGACAGAGATAGATCACTGATGAGGATGAGACAGAGATCATCGATGAGGGTGAGACAAAGAGAGAAATCTGAGTTTGAGAGAGAGAGGGAGACGATGGGAGTGAGATAGAGAAATGATGAACCAAATGTGTTGGCCTGTCTATTTGATCTTGTTTTGACACACATCTTGTTTCTCTACAAAAATCCCCCCTTTAATCTTATTCATTTGAGTTTTTTTTTTTTTCCTGTTATTTTTTGTTTTTTGGAGGAGAGAGACATAAAATGGAAGATAATATACATTTTTACCCTTGATTTTAACAGAGGTGGGTTATGGAACCCTAACGAAGTAAAACACACGTGGGCAAAGTGTTAAATTTTAAACCACGGGTAGACAAAGTGCAAACGGACCAAACCACAAGAGGGTTTACTGTAATTTTCTGTAAAGAGAATGAAAAGGTTGCGGTGGTGAGGGCTCGTTTACATCATACTTATAGTGTTAATCTTGTTGATTTATATTGTACTAGTATATATACATATTATATGATACAAGAATCAAATGCTAAATTAATTTCCATAAGAAAAAAAAAACTAAATCCACTACTTATATATCAACAATCCATAGGTCTAGTGAATAAGACCAAAGTGAATATTATATAACAACTATCATTGAGGTGTTTACATGAGATAATCATCAATCATTCTCTAAAACTTCTTTTAGACATGATGTCTAATCTTTATTAATTATAACACCATACAATTTTATTAAACAAAGTTACTTTAATTGAACATCAATTCTTCTCGGAGTCTTTGATCTCTTCGGCCTTTATACAACCACTGCAAATCATATCAAGCAAAATACATACATATATCAGAGAGAGAGAGAGAGAGAGAGAGAGAGAGAGAGAGAGAGAGAGTTTTTAACTTACCATACCCAAACATGTCCTTGTTTTATTATTGGTTTTTTATTGGTGTTCGCTTTTAAAGGAGCTGGTGGAGCAGCAACAGAAGGACCAGGATTTGCCACTATACCAACTCAAACATTCGCAATAGTAAATAATACAACATATAAAATGGAATGGCGAAATTCTATTACACACCACCAAAATATAAATGAAAATGTGATTTTAAATCACATTTTCAAGTTTGAAAACATTACTTCAGTTGTTATGGGCAGTATAATGAAATAACCAAGAGGTTTGTCAGTGAGTTCTGACATAATAAGATAAAGGAAGGAGTCCACCTTTTATGTGAGAGAAAGGAGCATTGCTCCCAGAGTATCCAATAATTTCCCAAAAAGAAAAAGTATTGGATTTAAACCAATAAGAAACGTATATTAACTAAAATAATGTAACAGAATGCTTAGACCTAAAAAATATAAACAAAGAAAAAGGTTAAATAAACTGTTAATGGTTTACCTGGAAGCTGAATTTGATTATTTTGGGAACTCATGTTCAATTGAGAAAGACAAAAAGAGAGGCAAGCAGGGAAGAAGGTTAGGGTTATTAGTTATAAGGTAAATGTGTTGGGAAAGTGGCCTAGTTTTGGCTTTACCTTGGGCACTAGGTTTTATAGCTCCATTTCAGATCATGTATCTGTCAACTTTTCAAAGCAATAATATATACTTTAATTTTCGATATATTGCTAAGATCCTCCAGTATCAAAACCAATTAAGTGACTTGCATGTGACAATTAATAATAAATCATGTCCGATTTATTGATGCAAATATGAAATATTGCATATTATAATAATTTGGGATATAATAATTTTTGAAAAATTTAAATATGATATAATATGGATATGTGTATACCACCGCACACCCTTGGTGCGATGGTTACTCCACAAGTATAAGTGCTTGTGGGGTGTGGGGGGAAATGGCCAGGGTTCAAGTCTCCAGGAGGGAGTTTCAACTCATATACTCTTAGATTAGGTTAGAGTAGAATTTCTATCTTGTATAAAAAAAAATGATACAACATTGAATAATGATGAAAAAAATGAATAATTAATATAACATAGTTGAGTTCATACCTATTGGGTTTAAGCCTTTTGAGATAAGTGTGTTTCTATATGTTATAGTAACTACTCAAGGAGTCCCTCCAAAATGTTATCTCTCCTACAAGTAGTATCAAGACTCATGATGGTGTGTGGCAAAGATGGCAATGTTAAGGTTATAAAGGTCCCTCTCATAGTTGAAGCAACGATGAGGTGTCTGTGCTTGGAACCTTTCTGCAGATGAATCAGGGACAAGTCTCTTTCTTAATTGGAGCGGGAAATATGTTGCACCAAGCAAGTCCATAAGGTAAGGGTGAGTGAGTACGACTTGTTCATGCCTCACGGAGAGCGCTTGAAGTCCACAAGAGAGGCAGAGACTCAAATGTGAATGTGAGATTGTTGAGTATTTAGGTGTGAGTGAAGTTTCACATTGGATATAATGAAAAGAGTGAGTAATTAATATAATATAGTTGAGTTCATACATATTGGACTTATGCCTTTTGGGTTAAGTATGTCTATATATATTATATTAATTACTCAAAGTGGATCCCCAAGATGTTTATTTCATCAATATCATTAAGGAAAATGTTCAATTTTCCATCATGTGTCTAGAGACAAAAAAAAAAAAAAAAAAAAAAATCACAAGTGTTGATGCAGTAAGTTGTTATCAGTAAGTAAAGTAGTAATAATGTAAATGTTAATGATTGGCCCAAATGAGAATCAATACTTGTCAACTTAATTATTATGAAAAGGATTTTGAAAATTGTTGTCTATAGCATTACTTGTTGGTTATTTAGTTATGGACATATATTTTTGTGTTTTCATACGGATGCTAGAATATGATGAAGTATATAATATAGCCTTAAGCAAGGTCGGCTCTACTACTAGGCCAATTAGGCAGTCGCTTAAAGCCCCTAAGTGAAATAAGGCCCCCAAATTTTAACCAATGAGGATACTTTTATAACTATAAGAGTATTAATTCGGCCTAAAATATTCACCAATCGATAAATATAAAAAATAAGGGGAAATTACACTTTACCACTCTAAACTATGCACTAGATTACACTTTGCACTCTAAACTATCCGACTGCACACTTTGCACCCTAAACTATCCGACTGCACACTTTGCATCCTAAACTATCACACTTATCACACTTTGCACTCTGGTGTTATTTTTGCTATTATATTTAACAGAATCTTATTGCATGTGACAAGCACATGCTTCTTACTTAGGTGGAATAAAGTTAAAAGATTGAACCCTACTCCAAAATCAATTAAAACAAAACCCAAATTTTTCTAGATCTCCCTCTCTCTTGCGTGCGTGTCATCTTCTTTCCCAGTTTCAGTTTCTTATAAACCCTAAATCCCCAATTCGAAAATGCCTCTGCTCCACCATTGCTCCAACGTCCCTCCACCACTGCAACACCATCCCTCTACCACCACGACAACATTTATTTCTCTTCTCTTTTTTCAGTATAAACTAATATCGACCAAGAAGCACCTTTGAGTCTGTAGCCCCCTAATGCAGCTAATTCTCATTCATGGGCACCAAACAGTGGTTCCTAACCAAACTCTCCATTCTCTATATAACTGAATCATTTGTATCACCGTGCATATTGTGAGTACGAAGTGAAGTGACTAATTAAGTTTGTTGTAGGAATATAATATTAAGCATGGAGAGGAGATGGGAAAGAAGTTAGTGATGTTAATTTTGATCTACTAATTGCTGTGCAATTTTCAGTATGCACTAATGGTGTCTGAAGCTCTGTAATTATTTCAATACGACGAGGGATTTGAGGAGGCAAAGCCAGTAATTGAAGTTGTAAAAAGTAAAGGATTTTCTGCAATTGGGGTTACTGAAGCAGTAACAATGGTTTTCTCTTAAGCTCTATGTTTTTTCAGTCTTTTAACTTTGTTCCACCTAAGTAAGAAACATGTGCTTGTCACATGCAACAAGATTCTGTTAAATATAATAGCAACAATAACACCGGGGTGCAAAGTGTGATAGTTTAGGGTGCAAAGTGTGCAATCGGATAGTTTAGGGTGATAAGGTGTAATTTTCCCAAAAAACAAATAGTAATGCTATGGATACAACAAAATATCACAATAATTTCACAACATTTCTAAATTAACATGACAACTCACACATAGGCCCACCACAATCTCTAATTTAAATTTTTTTTCCTATACTAATTTTGGAATGTTGTGAAAAAAATTTTAGCAAAGTGTAGGTAGATCACTATCCACTCATTTCTTTGTGTTTTTTTTTAAATAGAATTTTATCTTTGTAGATTTACAACTAGTATTTGTGTGTGTAGAGAGAGAGACACATGGCATCCTAGGTGGCATTATTATTTATATTTTAATATTAATGTTAGCCATAACAATTTTTTTTCACCACTTAACAATGATGATTATTTTACCACCTCACATTTTTGGTATGATGGTTACTTCATAAATATAAGTGCTTGTAGAGTGTTGGAGGTGAGAGCTTGGGTTCAAGTCTTCAAGAGGGAATTTCATATATATATATACTTAGATTAGATTAAAGTAGAATTTTTATCTTGTAAATAGTAAAAAAAAAAAAAAAAAAAAAACATTGAGGACTATTTTGACATATAAGGTGGAAAATGTAATGGACTAAAATGGAAATTAAACCTATTCTATTCTTTATGCCACGTTAGTTGACCTATTACCTCTATATTATCAAACCTTAAAGTGGTTTCAATTAACATTCTATCGCCCAAAAAATTTTAGGAATTTAAAAGCAAATTCATTATTTATTTAAAGTATTTTAATCATTTACGATAATATTTTGCTTGAATGAAACTTGGTAGTGTTTCCATAACCAAAGTTAGGAAAATAGGATAAATATATATATATATATATATTTATATATATAATAGGATGTCAGTTATATTAGTGGGTATCCTTAAAATCAACTTACATATGATTTTTAATTAATTCATATATTAAACGGGCATATTACTTGTAATAATAGATAAAGATAAATTTCGATTATTTGTTGACTTTTTTAGTATTGGCCCCTAAATTTTTAAAAATTCACATTATTTAACATCATCACTTTAATGTATAATTTATTTTTGATTTTTAGAGTTATAAATAAAATGTCCTCTCTCTAAAACGTGTTTTCTACAAAAACAAAAAAGGGCTTACCAAAAAATACCCTACTCACCAAAATATTATTTTTCATTGCTCTATCTCTTTGTTCCGTCGCTTTCATTAGAACCCATGTCTAGATCTACAGGTTTGTAATTGTTTCTCTCTCTTAGAACATAATGTCTATATGTTTTTTTTTTTTTTTTTGCTATATGTTTTCTTTTTTGAGAATCCATACCATGCGTTTTATTAATCAGTGGCTTTGTAAGTCAGCCTGAAGTACATCTGCAAGTTCTAGTGGTACATCTTCCATCCAGACTTGTAAAAAATGGGAAATGATTGCTCGTCTCGCAAGTGAGTGAGCTACAGTATTGCATTGCCTACGTACATGTGAATAACTTACATTTGACAAACTAGAGGCTAAATACCGTATATCCTAAATTTGACAAACTAGAGGCTAAATACCGTATATCCTAAACAATGTGTTCAAAGTGAGCCAAAGCGTGTGAACCAGTTTTGAGAGTTGGTCCGTTAGCTTCTCGATTTGAAAATTTTCAAAGGCAAAATAAAAGACTATATGTGTTTGGATATTGGTAAAATAAGACTGCCAGATTATGAATTTGAAACAAGAATGCTTTCACTGACACGCTTTTAAGTTTATTTTTGTTTTTGGTGTGTCTTCCATTACACTCCTTTAATGTGGCATCAATTTCATCTAAATTAATCCAATCAAATTCTTAATGGAAAAAAAAAAACATTCAGTTATATCTTCCTCATATTTTCCTGCTCCAATTGGAAGTAACAAATACTTGAATTTTTAGTTGGATATCCAAATTTCCAATTTTGATGAAGTTTGTTATTAGTCTCCTCCAATATCTCTAATTGAATATTGCATGATATGGTAATAAATGTAGATAGGCATTTTTTTTTTTTTTAAAAGCAATGTAGATATGCATATTTGATGCCTATTCAAAAATGCAAAAATGCAAATATCCTTATTCTCATTTTCATTTTTATTTTATGTTTTTGGCTCTTTCCTCCATGGATAGTGTGCCTTATTGTGAAAGCTCTTTTTTTTTTTTTTGCTGAATAAAAATGTGTAGGGGGGGCAACCAACATGGCAATCCTACTTGGGCGTGATAATAGTAGCACTCTACTAGCCAGGGTCCGGGCCCTGCTGAGGTGCAGGGGGACCAGTGAGCCATAGCTTCCCTAGTCCCACGAGGGGCACTAGCGATCCCAGGCTGCCAAGGAAGGCAACCCCACGCAAGTCCATATTCGGACTCGAACATGGGACCTCACCCTAGGCGCAGCTCTTTGTGCATCACCTAACACCAGTAGACCACACCACCTCGGTGGTTATTGTGAAAGCTCATTATTGGCAACTTTGTTTTGATATGCAATTTTTAACAAAGTTGGAAGAGAATTTTTCATAGTATCAAGATTATGAAATAGGAGTAACATTTTTTTTTCCCTAAATGAAGTTCTTAATAAATTAGACTTCTCTATTAGAGAATCAAAAACTTCATCAGACTCTAAATACACAGTCCTCTAAGTAAATTCACCTTCTATATTTTGGAATCAAAATCTTATGTACCACTCTATGTACCACAAATCAAAATTTGCCATGTGTTCATTAATTCCTAAATTTAAGTTTCTGTTACACTTCATTAAAATAAAATATGTATTAAGAAAAAAAGCAACTTCCTCCACCGTCACTAACTATAGACCACCACCCCAATCTCACAGGCACTGTGGAATGCCCATGAAAAAGGCCGAATGGGTCCATTCAACAAATTAAAAAATGACTTCCATTCAAACTTCCAACCAACAAAACCTCAATGCCACAGTCAATATTGATCTATAAATAGGATCGATTGGTAGCAAATTTGGGTCAGTTTTGGCTTTGGGGTCTCTGGGGGTAATGGTGTTTGTTTTTCTTAAAAGTTAAGGGAAAGGGGGGATTTTTTTAAAAATAACTATAAAACCCAAACAATATCATTAGTTAGGAAACGTTTCAAACTAATTTGGTTTCTAACAATTCGAGTCCAGAGAACTCGATTTCCCAGTTGTTATTTTATTATTTTGCCAGTAGCTGAGGTGCCAGATCGTCCACGTAGGCCAGAAATCGAGTCCATTGGACTTGGTTTCTAAGGACAGAAACCGAGTTCATTGCACTCGGTTTCTAAGCCTAGAAACCGAGTTCACTAGACTCGGTTTCTATGCTTAGGGACTCGATTTCTAAGCCTAGAAACCGAGTTCAGTGAACTCGGTTTCTATGCTTAGAAATCGAGTCCAAGGAACTCGATTTCTATGCTTAGAAACCGAGTTTAAGGAACTCGATTTCTATGCTTAGAAACCGAGTCCAAGGAACTCGATTTCCTAGTCTCATCAGTCTATCCCCACAGCAGTATCAGTCTCATCCCACAGCAGCATCAGTCTCAGACCCCATGTGGGCGTACCCCAAATCGAGTCCAGAGCCCTCGATTTTCATGAATGGTCCCCAGCCCTCCACGTGTTGCCGTGGGTCCCAGTTGGGACCTGTTTTCCTCCTTACCGTGGGGTCTCTCACAGCTTCTTCAGCTCTATACTCTTCAGAAACTCAACTTTATTCTCTCCAAAAACACTATGAAACAACTTGCACTCACAGAGAACATCTCACAACACTCATCTCACACAACACTCTCAGGTAATGTTTTTACAATATTGTGATTATTTGCTAGTTTTTTTTTTTAAAGAAAAATTTAGAACATATTAGGAAAAGTTTTGTTTTTCTGATTTGTTAGTGTAAATATTGTTTTAGTAGCCAGACAAAGTGAGAATTTTTAGAGACATCAAATAACAATAAACAATTGGAAGACTTGAAAGGTTTTTGCAGTCTCTTAGATCTAATTTAGTAAGGCCAGTTAAATGCTCCACTGACAACGGTAGTTCTTTTATGGCAGTCTCGTTCAAATAAAGTTCCAACAAACTTGACATATTTCCCTCAACTTCTGGGAACTTCTTTAGTCTTGAACAACCAGAAAGAATAAAGATTTCAAAAGATTCCAAGTTGATCTTGGGTGGAAGGCTCTCAAGGCACTTGCAACCATTCAAATCCAATCGAATAAGCCATTTGAGATTTCCAAGAGATGCATGAATCTTAGATAGTCTTATACAACGTTGAAGAATCAACTGCTTCAAATTTGGGACTCTACTGAAGTTCAAGGTCTTGATCAAGTTTTGAGAGTCACTGAGGTCTATAAGCTTTAACTCATCTAAAATCTGTTATAAACCAATAAATAATGAAATAAAGTCAGGCCTTAATGAAAAGGAGTATAATACACATTTGCATAACTAATAATCTTACCATATTTCCTTTCCATAGTTGTTTGATGCTGCTACAATGCATTCTCAATTCAACAAGTTTGTTTAGTTGGAAATTGGTTGGTATGTATTTTAAATGAAATCTGTGCCATTCAATAACATGTAACTCATTAGAAAGATAACTGAGGCTTTCTGGAAGTTGCACCTTGCCCCTTTTGAGGTCTTTTGGAAGTTGTATAGTACCATTTATGAAATCTTCTGGAAGTTTCTCATTACCAATTTTAAGCAATCTCAAATTTTTCATCTTTGAGAAGGCTTCAGCACTCAAGTGTTCCACTTTTTGAATAGGTAGGTTTAGCATTATGCCTTCAACTACCTCTGTTCCCTAATAAACAAAAACAATGAATTTGGAATAATTGGTAAAAATTCTTAGAAAATTTTATAGTAACATATATACTTTTTTACGGAGCTGTGCGGTGAGCATAAAGCGAACTATTCTTTCGCCTTTTACTAAAGAATACCGTGTGCACGCCGCAAAAAGTAGCATACGCCTATTTTTATAGTAACATATATACTTTTTGAGTTCAGGTTTATACTAGTCAACTTACAGTATTATTCTTCAATACATGAATGACATCTTTATAAGTCCACAATCTACTACGTCCACCAGGCTCTTTAGGGGATTCGCGACGAACGATTTCTTGACCCATATCTTGCAGCAAATCATGCATTGACAAAATTCCATGGTCATCAATAGTTATGAGAGATTTGTCCATAAGAACACCAATATTGTAGTCTAGATAATAATAAAAACTTTCCAATATATCTCTTATGCATTCTTTGTTCTCTCCTTTGAAAAAACATGCAATATCTAGAAACAATCCCTTTTGTGAATTTGTAAGCCCATCAAAACTTATTTGAAGTATATCCAAAATGTTTCGATTAGGTTCTTCTTTTAGTTTATCAAGGGCACTTTTCCATTCATTCGTTCTTTTAGCAAACAAAGAAGAACCTAAAACTTTAAGAGCTAAAGGAAGGCCTTTAGCATAGTTCACAAAGTCCTTAGACAAATTCACATAATTTTCTTCAGGATGAGGTTTATGGAAAGCTCTCCAACAAAAAAGTTGCAAAGCATTATCGTTGTTCAACAACTTGGCTGTATATATATTATACACACCACATCTTATTAACAAATGGCTATCTCTGCTTGTTACAATGATTCTACTCCCTAGACCAAACCAATCATGTCAACAATAGCAATAAGAGTATAGACCTAACCTAAATGGTATTAAACCAAAACCCTCTTAGGTCTATACTCTTAGGTCTATACTCTATACTCTTATTGCTATTGTTGACATGGTATTAGACCTAACTTAGAGAGAGCTAACATTGTTCAGCTTAACGGTTCACGTTCGCGATCAAACTTTACGGTTACATATTCTACTAAGCACTTATTTTACAGTGAACCTAAAATAGAGTACCAAGGTTAAATAAAGAAAATAAAGATTCTAAAAATAACAAGTGCTTCAAAAAACAAAAAAGGCAAATAACAATCAAATTTGAAAAAAAAAAAAAAAAAAAAAAAAAAAGGAGAACCCAAACCTGTTCAGTAGATAAACAAGTGCTTCAAAAATTAGTTCCACCACTTTAAAGTTTAATCGCAGCCGCTTTCAAGCTGAAACTCATAGAAAACAAAAGGTTAAAAAGCAATTATTAAACAAAAAATGATTCAATCATCTTAAAAAAAAGAAATGAAAAAGAAACCTTATAGAGAGATAAAACCAAGAACCTAGACCTGTTCAATACGCCATAAAAAGCTTTCGAAATAAAAGCTTTCACTTTGTTAGTTGAGCTCACAGCTTCATCTGAGTTGACTCTGATTAGGAATGAAAAAATAATATCAGTTATTAAACAACAACAACAAAAAAGATGCAAGTAACAATCAAATTTGTAAATTGGAAAAAAAAAATAAAGAAAATTAGTATAAATGCTCCCTTGTATAAATATGTTATTCATGAGCATAAAATACTTATGCTCATGAATATCATTGTAGTATTTTTTTAGTGGGATAGTTTGATTTCAAAATCCCTTTTTCTATATAAGGAATAAATACATTAATATCAAAAGGGGGCATAAACCATGAACATTGGGAGTTTGCAAAAGATTTCAATTTTATTGTTCTTTAACCTGTACAGAAATTATCTCTGACCAAAAGAAAAATAGAAATTATCATTATTTATTGTATTTCACAACTTCCTAAATTGTTTCACTTTGCCTCCTCAGTGAGTCACTATTAATAAAAAAACCAAATGATAGGATGCACCAACTTCATGTGACAGCCAAAACAGATAAATATCTTCAAAAAGGAAATTCACCAATTGTTGTGGCCATTGATGGAAAAAAAGAAACCAAAATCTTAATTGGGTAAAATTTTTACGTGTTCAACAATATCAATTGTTCAATATGATTGGAGTTCCTGGAGTATACAGTGGGTTTTTGGCAACATAATCAACATACAAGTTGTAAATGTACTTCAGGGATTCCCGCAAATCACCTGTCCTAGGATGAGTAACCAAAATAATCTGCACAAAACATGGTGCATTCAGAATAATGTAGCGAAGACTAACAAAAAAGTATTCACACACTTTTGAAAGTATACCCACTGAAAGCCAACACTGGGAACACACACTTTTGAAAGCCCGAGCTACTATAGTAAATAAAATCACCACAATGTGTAAACTGTAGCATTTGGGTTCCTATGAGACAGCCGTAAAGAAGAGCATTACATACCTACGGTGCTGATATTCCCGTCTGAGGCTCTTAAGTTCTGAAACAAGAGCAGGAATCTGCTGAATATCTGAGGCTGTTAATATTTTAAATTATACTTTTATCGACAGAAGAAGGGCCACTATGAAGTTATAATGAATAACAAGGTCCTTTCTCTTATCAAAGAGGCAGAGGCACATTACCAGGAGCTTCAAGAAGACCGTCCGGTACGTTTGATGCCCTTCCACTTTGGGATGGCATCAAACGTACCAGACGGTCTTTCTCAAGCTCCTGGTAATGTGCCTCTGCCTCTTTGATAAGAGAAAGGACCTTGTCATTCATTATAACTTCATAGTGGGTCTTCTAATTTGAAAAAGTATAATTTAAAATATTAAAAACAGTTGCAGAAACAACATTATATAAAAGTATAACTTCACAGTAGGCATTCTTTAGCACCATATGCATTCTCCAAGTCAATATAAGGTCCCTGGTAACCATGATGCCGAACCTTAATTTTGTACATGTTTTTTCTCAGGATAACAAATTATATACACTTCCAGAAATGTTGAAGATAAAATGAAGAAAAATTCTTACCAACTCCCATTATGCTTCAGTGGTAAAGGTGAGAGCCTAAGCTATAAACCTAGACAGGTTGGATCCCAAGCTGTTGCATCTGAGTTGCAATTACCTGATGTGCAAGCTTAAATCCCGAGTTTGCTCTAGCCACCATAACTCTGAAGGGAGCGTGTTGGGAAGGTCTTGGTTATCAAAAAAAATGAAGAAAAATTCTTGACAACCAAGTCAAAAGAGATCAATTAATTGATTCATGACAACTAGAGTTTTTGGGGAATTAGTCTCTCCAATATTGACAACTCAACCCAAGTGGCATTTCCATTTACAACAAGGCCTATGGAATCAGTGAACATATGCTGCTCCCCCAAACCTTGTATTGATTGTCATATATCAAACATAGATTCTATATATGATTGAAAAATGATTAGGAATTTTACTAATAATAGAAAAAACCTCTTACAAACAAGGTGTCAAAGATTCTACATATGAAGGCTACAACTTAAATAATTTGTTGTTGTACCATTTTTTTACAAGTAATATTGAAGAGTTGTGCACACATAACGTACTTCCAAGTAATTACAAAGAGTGAGAGTTGTAATCCAAAAGAAAGAGAACTAATGAAATCTACAATGGAGCCAAAATATTGCATCATTCAAACAATGTTTTTATAAATGGCAATTTCAGCTGCATAACCGAGACTACCACATGCTCAAATCATCAGTCCTTGGACCTATCTCCAGCATTATTATTATTATTATTATTTTGATTGGTAAGCTACGCACTCACTCAATGGGTATTAACTCCATGAACCGACCCTCCACCTAGCACTTGTAAGGGGGTGCCAATTGAGCTAGAGCTCATTGGCCTATTTCAATAATTTAAATTGCCATCACTTCTAGTAGTCAACCTATTATGTACGATAAAAATTTCGTGATTATTTTTATGTATATAAAGTTTAAATTTTTTAAGGATTACAAAGTTGGACCTCTGAAGTCTGAAAGAACAGTTTACCTATACTAGGTACTTTTGTTCATGAATTATTGAAAGCGTACTCACTACTCTCCAAACAATCAATTCTAGGATTCAAATTTACCTAAGCAATTAATGAGTTACTTTTTTGTTTATTTCACATAAAATTCCTCAGATCCATTAATAAAAGTAGAAATTTGTATATACCTGATAAAATAGTTCACCAAGAGCCGTAAGTTGCTCATCTGAAGTTGCCGATGTTAGAAGTGCTTTAAAGGCCTGTGAGTAAAGTAATTAAGCAAAGTAACTCAGCTGATGTGTAATAATATAATCAACAGTTAAGTAATACAAGGTATCTGTTGCACATGATCTCTAAAGTCCACAAAATGTGCTTAAAAAAGAAACCATCAGTATCCATGGACTGACAGTAACATAAACATGTAATATCAGTCAAAGTTATCACTACTTAGATTAGGCACATATGAGGCTGATCAGCACCAATGAGAGCACTGAGCTGTGGCCATCCTGTCTAGCTAAAAATAAACAATTTGATATATTTACCACAATTCAAGCGGAGATTGCTCCTCGGTAAGAATATCTCCTATGAGCTTCGGGTACAGTAATTTTCCAATAAAGTTATGTACAATGATGAATTTTTTTACCTTAGAAAAACAATTAAGGAAGAGGAAAGCAACAAAAGAGGTAAATAGAAAGGAATGGAAAACCAGTCCATTTGATGTAGCATTTAGAAACCTAACAAATGATTATATGAGAAATCCAACATCAAAGAAAAAAAGGATGGTAATAAATATAAAAAATATATATATATATATATATATATTAAGCTACATTGTAGACCATTTAACAGTCTCGGAGATATACAAGAGCATTCAAAGAAATGATTCATATTAAGAAACAAAGGATGGTAAAAAAATTTTAAAAAGCCCAAAAAAATTGATAAAGTATCAATTCTCCTAAAAGCTTAAACTTTTAGGAAATGATTCATGACAACTAGAGTTATTGGGGAACTAACCGTTACTAAATGGCCAACTGAGGGAATTTTGCTACAAAAAGGCCACTAGTTTGTGATGTCAGAGGATCAAAGCGCAAGGTATTTGGTATCTGCGCACTCTTGCAAGGCCAATCTTTGGCAGCATTAATTTCCTGCAACTCTAAAAGATTTATAAACAGAAAAAGGAGGAGAGTCAGCACATGATAAAGAAGCAAAAAAAAAAAAAAAAAAAAAAAAAAAATAGAATAAGGATCTTGAGACCCCAAGACTAATTCACTTATAGTAAGTCCAACCACACCAGAATGCTGCTCATAAAATATAAGTTCTGGATGTTGAGACCCCAGGACTAACTGTGAAGCAACAGTTTTCCTTGCTTTAGTTTCTTTTTTCCTTTCTTTATATGGTCTCCTAGATGTCCACTCCCTAAATGCATCCCTCTTTTCTTCCTATGCAGATTCACCTATTTAGTACTAGACAAAATGATGACACATCAAAATCTAGATGATCACTTCTAGAAATCTCAAAGGCCTAGCAAGACTAAATTTGAAGCTAAAAGTAAATGTATCACAACTACTTTCCATGTAGATTACATGATTTTGATTCTGAATGAAACCCATAGAAAGGAGAGAAAATGTTATACTTCCAAATTAAGTGACGAAAGAAATCTAGCTTACACCAAATTTAGGAGATAACAATATATTACATTTAGCCTAAAATAAACAAATTGAAAACCCAATAACAAAATTCACATACACATTCAGATGGAGTGCTGATCCTAATGCATTTTACGCTTATGCTGTCTCGTATAGTGTCTGGTATGTGGGGGAGGGGGTATTGCATCTTCTTGGTGAGACTCCTCGCGTTGCTGCAAAGATGGAGTTACAACCAAACAATGGATTACATGAATTCTAATACCAACCATAACAGAGAGTATATTATATGCTCCATGCATTAAATGACTTGTCATACCGTAGGGCCAGCTTTGTGTCCTGATTTGTGACCACCTGTCCCACAAGGAGGTGCTTTTGTTGTGCGTTTAGGTCGACCTTGTGGGGGTGACTGTAACCCAACTACCTACTCATTCTCAACATGCACATCTCGCTGTTTTGCTTGACTCTCAACAACTGAAGATCCTACAACTGCGGGGAAGGATGGTGTAGCAGATGAAATGTGAGTGAGGCTCGTAGTCATGGGATGAATGACATGGACTGACTATGGGGTGGTACATGGTCTATATGACCAATGCTATACGAGGGGAATTGAGTGTGCATGACAGAAGGGGTTTGACTAAAATCATAGCCGAGATCAAAGGATGGCGGGGTAAATGAAAGATGAGCGGGGTCAAAAAATGTACGTGAGGTGTATGAAAGGATCTCGGGGTGAGAAGATGCATGAGCAGTGGGTAGAGGGGTCTCTAGGTCAGGAACTGTATGAGCAGTACGTGGAGGGATCTCTGGGGAAGAAGATGCATGTGGAGGCGGAGGGAACTCTGGGGCAGGAGATGCATGTGGGGGTGGGGGGAACTCTAGCGTAGGAGATGCATGTGGGGGTGGAGGGGGACCCAGCCTACTGACAACCTGATGGGGTGCAACACGCTGACCATGGCTATGGCTGGCATGAGTTGAGCTCGTGCTTGGTTGTCCAGTATCTTCTGGCGCTTCTGGATTTGCCCCATCGGTGTATTCTAAGGGAAGTTGGGCAGTTATACGGTGAAGGCGTTCCACTACCTTAAGTACATCTGTAATCTGCTTGTACTCAGGACTACCTACTGCATGACGCATCAACAACTGCTTGTGACTGGCAACCTGCAAGTAAATAAATACAATTAGTATATGCTCCATGCAAAAATGGTGATACGCAACAAAATTTGAAAAGAAAGGTCGAAGCAATTACCATAATAAGAAGTGACGCAGTAGTGTGGTCGACGAACCTCCAAGTCACCCTACCGTACCAATTGAAGTATGGATGAGTAGGCAACATATCACCCTCTAGTCGTACTCCATGACATAGAGATCGTGCTCTTGTATTCCACACTTGGATATGGCCATAATGTTTTTCCCTCCAATTCACCTCAATCTTTCCCCCTCAGGTCTATGTCATGAAAGGCGTCGTCAGTATCAACATATGGGGGGATTTCTTGTACCATCCCAAACTGACGAACAACACGGTTCGGTGTATGTTTCTTTACTAGCCAGAAACATACAAGCGGCACCCTCGCCGTCCATACATCCCAACCTGCGACACAGAACGCAGGCAGGTGGGCTAATTCAGCTTCATATGGTTGCCACACCACCTGAAGTAGCCAAATAAAAGGGCAGCACATTATGCAATGTTCCATTATTTTCAACTATGAGCTATTTTACAGTTATAAATACAATAGTCAAACAATAAAAGAAACACAATTTGGGTACCTGCTTGGGATGCATAGAATCTAACAGCTGACGGTACCGGACTAGACAGATTTCTTGGGAGCTATTTTTCGTGCTCACGACCCACACAGTCCTAGAGGGAGTCAATACTTGGAATTAAGAATTTGAAGTAATCAACAACAATAAATGATGGGCAATCGTAAATTTAACATTACATACGACTAAGTTTATACCAATAAATGATTATCTAAACATATGATTAGTGGTAGAGCTAAAAATTAATAATACTTGTAATATACATCAATCAAAACATATGACCTCAGTGGTTGTAAAACGATATATAAAAATAAATAAAAATTCTATTAATTTTCAAAATTTCAGGAATATGAAGGTTAAAAATTTATTCTTTATGTCTAACAATGTGTTATGTCATTTAAAATTATGGATCTATTTCCAATAGAGAGAATCAGTTAAGGAAGAGACTTACTTAATGGATAGTGGAGAAGGTGCAAATGGTGGGCCATATGCATAATCTGGTGGGAGGTCTTTCCTTGGGCACAAAAAAGGGAATCTGAACCATGCCCAATACTGAACCAGTAGCAAGGCCCCACCAATCTGACTGGCACCTCTGTCGGTTGCCCTGCATAACTCTCTGTACAACCATGCAAGGCAAGCACTCCCCCAACTATACTGAGGTGAATTGTGAAGGTCCCTCAATATCTGCAACCACATCGTATGCACCCTATCGCCAGACTTGTCGGCAAAAATTGTGTCTGCTAGGAGTGCTAGAATATAACACCGTGCATATTGATGCATAACCACCTCTGCTGCACCATCGTGCAACCCTTGGTCAATTTTTTCTAGTAGCTTCTTAATTAGGATCCTTTGTCCTTTAAGCACCCCACCAGTAGGGTTGATTCCAAGCATTCAGCAGCCCATATCAAGTCAGTTCTTCCAACAATTGCCTCACCATCGATTGGAATCCCCAAAAGAACCTCCACATCTTGTAATGTGATCGTTGTCTCACCATGTGGTAGGTGGAAGGTGTGGGTTTCAGGCCGTCATCGCTCAACGAAGGCCGTTATCAAATTATGATCAATCTCTCTACACGAGGTCCTATACAGCCCCTCTAATCCAACTCTCTTGACAATGTCGAGGACGCGATCATCCACCACTATCAGGCGTCGTTTTCGGAACTCGTCATTACGACCACGGCATGTCAGTGCCCCGGATCCTACACATGATAGAACCATGGTGATGAGATGCAATATGCCATAAGGGTGTAACCTTTATATCTCCAACAGTCTGCCAATCTAACCAACAGTCTGCCAATCTAACTTAACCCAACTAGTGGGCATGACTATGCATTCAAAGCTAATACCATTGACAAACTTAGAATTTTAGAAATGGGAAGAAAAAAAAATCAACATAATGTAAAAGGATAAGAAGAGAATATTCAGCAGGTGGTCGGTTTTAATTTTACCTTGCCTTCCTAAACAGCACACGATCGATGTTCTTTTAGAATCCTTAGCATCGAATCCTCAATGGGACCAGGACCGAACTCATCAGGGATCTGAGCAGGAACAGCAGCCATACTGCACAAAGTTTAGGGAGTCAAGAGTAATATAAGCACATGTTGAAGATAAATTGGCAAGGATCTTAATGTATAGCCTAATTTCTTACACAAACTATAAGTATGACAATCAACCACAGGGAATAAAGATACATATAAAAAACTCAATATGCTGCCAAAAACTCAATATGACCTAATTAATTAAGCCTTCTACATTTCTTCATTATAAGCTTTGGGCCGGATGTAAAACAAAATGTAACCTTTTTTTTTAAGGCAAGAAAAAAGAAAATGTAACTTTGAGTTGACTTGGGATAATCCTAATTCTTTGGTTTGGTTTGAGTTGACACCCATCATAGAAAGAATCCCTATGGTTTAGTTTTTTTTTTTCACATCCTGAATTTTAAAATAACATTATTTTCAAAGAAAACAAATAGCCAGTGCTCTAGCCTCACTGATTGGGGTTGCAAAAAATCCATTTGAACTTATCCCAAGAAACAACAACAACAAACAAACAAAAAAATCCACTCTAAAACCACACACTGAAGTAAACCAAATTGTACTTGGAATTAGACAACGGAAAAACAAATGACTCACAAGCTATATGTAACTTCCCCAAAAAAAATCTCTATTGAGGCCAACTAGATGACCATAATCAAAATCCTACATTTTCCTTGAATTGAACAAATCATTTCCTCACATAAATTTGGTTATACAAAGTTACAAATGCCTCACAGTATCAAATATGGTATTTGCAGCAAACTCAGAAAAAATCTATCAATGCATGCCAATCATCCATTACCAATAAACCCAGAAAAAAGAGAGTCCTTACTTGTGAGGTAGTCAGAGCTAAAACCATTGAGGGAGAAAGACTGAGCGAGGCGGAGACGGAGGCGACGGGAGTGAGAGGCAGCGACGGCGACGGCGACGGAGCGAGAGGACTGAGAGGGAATGAGAGACTGAGCGGCGACGGCGACGGAGCAAGAGAGTGAGAGTGAGAGAGAGACTGAGAGTGAGAGTGAGAGTGAGAGTGAGAGAGAGACTGAGACTGAGAGTGAGAGGGAATGAGAGTGAGAGACTGTGTTTTTTGAACTGAGTGTTTCTTTGAGTCTTAAGAATTTTTTTTGAGTCTTAAGAATTTTTTGAGTGCGTGCGATGATGGGCACGTGGACAAGGAAATCGAGTTCAACGGACTCGTTTTCTGGGCTTGTAAACCGAGTTCATTGAACTCGGTTTGTAAGCCTTGAAATCGAGTTCAATGAACTCGGTTTCTAGGCTTAAAAACCGAGTTCAATGAACTCGGTTTACAAGCCCAGAAAATGAGTCCGTTGAACTCAATTTTGGCCTACGTGGACACATACTGGCCACCTCAGCCGCTGGCAAAACAGGAAACTCGAGTACAATATACTCGATTTTATAACACAGAAATCGACTCCTTTAAACTCGAATTGTTAAAAACCAAATATGTTTAAAACGTTTCCTAACTAATCATATTGTTTGGATTTTATAGTTATTTTCTAAAAAAATCCGGGAAAGGGTAGAGGAAGACGATTTTTCTTTTTGTTGAATTTAAAGGTGTTTAACGTGTTTCCTATTAAAAAAAAAAATTACAACAATCAAAGGCTAAATTTATTGCAAAATTCGAAACCCAAAGCCAAAAGTACATAATCCTATAAACTGAAGTGAAGACGGGTGTGGGGGTGTCAAGGAGGCTGGCCTGATGGAGCTTGGCCTGATGTTGGGGTGGTGGTCTCTTGCCAGTGGCGGTGGAGGAGGTTAGTGGTGGTGGCCCTAGCGGGGATAAAAAGGTTTTTATTTTTTTAATTTTTAATTTTAGAAAAGTGAAACAAAAACTTAAATTTAGGACTTAATAGACACATGACATATTTTGATTCATGGTACATAGAATGGTATGGAGAAAGTGGTATAAAAGATTTTGATTCCTACGTTTGAGTATTTTGCTTCTTGTTATACTAGCTCGTTAATTGATTGGCTTCCAAAATGTATGAGATTGGAAATTCCCAAAATCATTACAAGTGGTTTTCTATGTTTTCTTAGTGCTTTTGATAACTAAATAGTGTTTAAGAAGATTGACAAAAGGTGAAAGTTAGAACCATTTAAATTTTCCTATAATTCTCTCATTTTTTGTTCTCAACATCAAACTAAATTGTGTAGCCAGGACCTATAAATCCCCGTCGTTCAATAATTCCAAATTAAAGAAGGAATGTCAAACTATAGTTAAGAAAAAGAGAAAAGAATAATATTAAAATAGATAATTAAAAATTTAAAGTTTTGAGATCAAGAAATACCCATTGCCACTTTGATAGGTTAGATGTCCCTTTCATCATATGTGTATCCACATGAGCAATTTTACTAGCAAAACTATTTGATTGGAACACTTGTTTTAATAAAATACCATACAAGTCATCTTTTTAGTTTTTATGTTACCACGTAAGAAAACTGAAAGATTTTTTTTTTTTTTTTTTTTTGAGTAAAACTGTAAGAAAATTTAATGCTTTGGTGGATAGGTAATATATTCCACTTGTAGCAACTATTGACAACTATCTAATTTCAAGTTGCTTGCATGTGAACTTTATTTGGGTTTACACTTCTTCTTCTTCTTCTTTTTCTTTTTCTTTTTCTTTTTCTTTTTTTCTTGTCTAAATTTCGCATACATGCTAAAATACAACAATTTTCTTTGAGATTGAAATGACACTACTCCCTAAACATTGTATAAATAGTACTCGTCCCTTAAGATTGTTATATATGTGAACATGTCTAACTTTTTTAAGAATAAATTTCATTTAAAAAATATATATTTCTACCCAAAGCATGAATAAAATAAAACTTATTCTATTATCTTCTCAAGAATTCTCTTTATGGCAAAACATAAGGATATTGCAACTTAACTGATAAAATGTGTGGAATAAAATTATTAGTTGGGAGTGTAGGACAACATATACTCAACACTTAATTTTAAAAATTTATCAATCAACATGTTAGTTTACGTACTTGGCATTTACACATTGACAAGGTATATTTGGTGCACAATATTAATTTTTCTTTTGAGTTTTTTTGCTTTTATATATATAGATAAAAGTTAAGCGGTTTCTCAAAAAAATTATTAAAATTTAAATGCTAAGAAAATAAAATTATTTCGATTTTGATACAAAAAATAAAAATGAATTCTTTTTAAACTTTTATTTAGGTGGAAGGTTGAATGAATCAATTCATTAAAATTTTTGCTTAGGTGGATGGTTAAATGAATACTTATGCCCCTTTGAAAGAAAAGTGAGAAATTAACTTGCCAATTACCAATGGATATGCCTGGTGTTTCTCAACTTGTATCTTCCCATGCATTATTCTGGATCATGTTCTTGCAGAAGGATGCATGGTAGACATTGCCACTTTATATTCATAATAGCCGTGTCTATTCATTATTGGACTAGATCCACTCCATGCCTCTTATTTACCAAGTATAGTTGACTGCTTTTTTTTGCATTAGGAGCCAAAGACTAAACCATTAATGCACTTCATGCCAAGATAGCTAGTATCCTAGGACTCTTTAAATGCCTCATTATCAACTTCCCTAAACATGTTCACCTAAATCCGTAAGTTTAGCCCAACCTCTTTTAGATTTTGATTTGTTTTATACACTGGATTTCTCAATATCTCAATAGAGGAAACGAGTAATTACAAGATACTAATTCAATAGAATAAAATAAAATAAATCCAATTAACCACATAATATTATTATTACTATTACTTTATAACCATATTGATACTAACTTTGAAACTTTGTATTAAACTAGAGCAAGTAAATTTCTACTTCTCTACCAAATCATTAATTATAACAAACATATTAATTTTAATTAATTAAAACTAGAAAGTAAAACATTAAACTAATAGTTCATCATATTAAAAAAGATGAGTACCACTACCTCATACATTATAAATATTCGTTTTGAATCTTTTTTTTTAGAAACAAACACACACACACAAGGGAGAGGGAATATTCGTTTTGAATCTTGTTTCTTCTTTAGCGGAGTACTTCATCGTTTATACTTTTAACAAAATTTTGGAAATTTCTGAACAGCCCTCAACTTTTTATGAAACTTCAATGTGAACAATCTTCTTTTTATTAACAAGTGGGACAATTTTAAAACAATAAATAAAGACACAAATTTTTTTTTTTCACAATTATTAATGTGAGTTATTGCAGTTGGTACATGATAAAGTGATGTTAATTTTAGGTCCATTCTAAAGTGATGCTCCCTGCATCTGTATCCATTTTTCAGTTGAAGCAAATTTGCCCATATCATACGATTACTATTGACTAGGTTTGATCTTACTTATGTTCTCAACTAAACCCGTCAGTTTATGCTCTCTCTCCAACAACTGTTAACTTATAGGCCGTAAAATGAATCCTTAGATATATCAAAGATACACTTACCATGGCATTCATCGCACAACAAGCTCTTCAGTATCTTGGGGCTAATCTCATTTCATGGTCTTGCAAGAAACAACCCATTGTAGCCACGTCAAGTACAGGCCGAAATTCATGCACTTGCATGTACAACTGCAGAAATTATATGTATTCACTCTATACTGAATGAACTTCACATCCCGCCATCTTTTCTTTTTCACCTGTTTTTCAGGTTCAAACAAATCATATTGAAGTTTATTACCACTTCATTCGTGAGCTTATCAACTCTAAAAGTACAGTTTGTTTGTTTGTTTGTACAAATAACCAAAATGCTGATATCTTTACAATAGGGTTGGCTAGTTCTCGGTTTCACTATCTCTTTGACACAAACTGATGATGCAGACTCACCTCAACAGTTTTCCAGGGGATGTTAGATGACAAATCAAGGCCTCAGTTCAGCTCTATTCAAATTCTTATTCTCCTCATTGACATCCTTAATTCCAGCCATTCATAGCTGTAACTTTTATAGGAGTTTATTTTCTTATAGTGGATTAGAGGTGATCTTAAAACCAGTAATTAAAATACACATATATGGTTAGTATAAAAGAGAAGGTAATGCATGATGCTTTGGGTGCAATGAGATGCTATAGAGGGTAGCTGGGAACTTGCCCAAAGAATGAATGCTAAGCTAGGAAGAAAGATAAAATCTATACAGTTACTATTACAATGGTTAATGTCACTGTTTTAGTTGATTGTCAAATTCTGAGGAAAAGCTTTGAACCAAGTAACATTGACATCAATATAGAGGTTCCAGTGAAAATATATAACCTCAGGTGGTTTCTGATTTGGAACCTGAATCTTTTGCATCCCCAAATTTGCATTTGCACCCAAGCATAAATCAATAGAAAATGTGTTTGTCAAACTACTTTGGTTCTTTGATAAGTAAATAGTTTGTCTACCTATACATTCTGTCTCAACATATGTATGTATGCATCCATCAATGTACTGATTGTGCAACAAGGTTAGTATAAGGAGCTGTTAAGCAACATTTAGACAACAAGATATAATTACTACGGTATTCTAGAGGATGTATCTTCAAGGTTGCTCCATGACTGAACTTCCATCTTCTTAGTTCTTTTTAGTTGTTTCACAACATCCAATCGCTCAGAAGAATATGGAGAAGGAATATGGATGCAGTATATGAAAGCATGATTAACAGGAAGTACTTGAATAAATTATAAACACAATGGGAAGGCAATTACCAAGAATGGTATGTACTTTTTGATTGCTGCTAGAATGGCTGCGTGACCTATAGCAGATACCTGCTCGTAGAACAGGGAGAGAAAATTTGTCAACTTCGTTATGAATCTGTTAGAGTTTCTTACATAAACTCTGCTCTTGTGTAACCCTATTAATAGGTCACCTTGACACCCAAGTGCATATTATACATGAGAGAAAAAAAGAGTTAGCTTCTATAAAGAACTATAAATGATTAACAAAAGAGATACAGAAAAAAAAAAAAAAAAACAAAAAACAAAACAAAAACAAATTGTAGCATGATGAACAAGTTAATAAACCTAATTATGTTTTAATTATTGAACTTTTTATTCAGCCTACTGTCTTTGGTTAGAGACTTACAGCTGTACCTCATTGTGAACAAGGGGTACTTTCATCATTTACAAGGGCTACATTAAAAGAATAAACTAATTTAATAAACCTTTATCTGGATAGACAATGCTTTCACTCTTGGTACCATAAGGAATACTGTAATTGGTCTTGATGCATTTAACTGGATAAAAGCTAAGCAATGGGAAACAAGAAAATTTGGCATGTAAAGACAGATGAAAGTCTGTCATCCTTAAATCAGGTTCTTTGAAAAAGTTTCCTACTCTTGTGACTTTGGTGAAGCTTGTTTAAACTTTGTAATTGTTAGTCTGAGTTCACAAACTATTACATCGGAATAAAGTTGCTATATTTATTGGTTGGTCCAATTTCAGAATGCTAAACTCATTAAAGGTCATACTTATACATAAGTAGGTATGTTCTTGAGTCAGTGATAAAAAATAAAAAATAAAAAAAAACTATTGAAAGAAAAGTGATCCAATAAGTGCTTACAGGAAGTAGCATTAGAATTGTCACTGCGATAAGTGAAGAAATGTCATTTAAAGTTCTTTTTAACTTCTTTCTTTCCCTTTTTGCGACCTGGTAACCACGTAATTGATTTACAAGAAGCTCTGCAGCAACCCTGATGTCTGTGAAAAGCAATTGTGTACCCATCCAGATATCCTTTAAAACAAATTAATTTCCAATACTAGGCTATTAGAATCTAAAATTTAAAATAAATCTGCCCATTTACAAGAAGGGAAGTATCACCCTTACAGAGCTTGCAGATGCCAAATTGATACTGTATTTCCTAATTAAACTCTCATGCTGAGGAATTGACTTAGCAGCACAGGCTCCCTCCACATACCCAGCTGATATGGTATCCAGCTATTACAGGAAAATAATTGCAATGGTTACAACAAGAAACACATACATGCATTTGCATACACAATTTCTTTTCCTTTTTTCTGGGTGTGTGTGTGTGGCGGGGGGGGGGGGGGGGGTGGGGAGGGTGGTATGGGATGAAGCAGTCTGCTAATTATTCATGCAAATAAAAGTAGTAGAGTTATTACATTTAGATCAATGCCATGAGTTATTACCAATTCTTTTCCCTTTATCATCATGAAGATGTTAACAGTTGTTATCATCTGACACCAAAACACTTTCTGGTTTAGATCAATGTGGAGTCTTTTGTCCATTTTTCTACATCCATCATCATAAAAATATTACATATAGATGTTATCATCTGATAGACATACCTTTTTCAGTTTAGATCCATGTTGAGTGTCATTCTCTGTGCATCCCCGTGCCCTTAAGTCATTTGGATTTCGTTGTGCTCCCAAGACGACAGATGACTTAATTGTTCCCCTTGATCGTAAAAATGAAGTTGCATCAGAGGAACCTGTTTCTGAAAACTTAGGGGTTCACTGCTAGGGAAAATCACATGAGAACTATTATTTCGTTCCTCTCTAAAGTAGTGTCATCAATAGCAGACAATGCTAAACAACATACCATGGTTTATCATAAGCTGCCCAGTAGTCTTCCAAACAGACAGTTAACAGGCTCTGACTGAAAAGTTGAAAACAAGATACCTTAAGAGCCTAAACCAGTCAAGTAGATTAAAAAATTCTCACAAATAAAGCTCTGAATGAAGGATCAGATGATGTAGGCTACCTCCGTAGCAAGAATTCTAGCAAATTTGTGTCTAGTGGCAATAGAGTCGAACGGCTAGTGAGCAAACCCAGAGAAAACATCATAGCATACAGTAAAAACTGTAGTTAAAATTATCTCTTTCTCTGCTTGGATGGGATACTGTTTGGATCTTCTTCTCTCTTGATTGCACATGTAAGAAAATGCAGCGTAAAAATCAAGCCATCCAATTTCATCAATTACTACCTGTAAAGATAAGTTTTATGCATTAGGATGATTCATATTTTGCATCTTCAATAAAAGTAGAAGAAACACTGACCTCCATGAAGAGTTGATACACTGATATGGAAGAAAGCTCTGGGTAAATGAAAAGGCTACGACATTCCAAGTAGCTGCAGGAAAAGTATTGGACCTCCTGAAGTATCCTTATTTAAGGCCTGAAATGTTGAGAATGTAACCAAAATGTGAAGTAATCTACCTAAGGAAGTCTTTAACATGTTCATCCAGATCCTTTATGCCCATTCCTGACAAGAACAATCTAGTACTCTTTCCAAGATATGCAAAAATTCCTAAAGTAGCGAAACTATCTGCTTGAACCTGTCAAATTTTGCAACAGAGAAAAACTATTTAATCCTAAAGGTACAGTAGCTAAGCCAGAAAGAAATTCTTTTTATTTTTTGATAAGCAATAAAACCAGAAAGAAACTATAAGCTTATCAAAGCTCTGACCAAATCAACCATCAAGCAAGGTCCTTGAATTTTTGGAACTTGACAAAGAATTCTTTTTGGTGTATTATATAAAAAATGTATACTTTTCGATTATATAAACAAAGTTTCCTTCAGGAAATTAGGAATTGGAACGATAGAAGTATTTTTGCTTATGTCTAGAGTCACGTGAAATGATATGTGTAATTCCTTAAGACTGTCATTTCTATAGAAAAGATAAGGAAATTATTTCTTGAATGGACCTTGTAGCAGATTTGCCTGCCTGAAAACATATTTTCTTTCTGGAATGCTACTGAAAGTTTTTTCTGAGCCAACCCAATCCAAAATTCTAGCTCTTCGCTTCTCTTGCTGGGGAAAACCTTTGTACCAAAATGGGCCAGTAGGTCCATTTCGAATCCTGCTTCAGTGGCTAACTGATGTAATTTGTCCACTGGCACAAGACTGTGTGAAAGATCCATGAGCTCTACTAGTGCATCCTCAATCGACAATGTAAAGGGACAGCAAGTGCACCTATAACACAATTTTCCTACTGCAGTACAGCAGCTTAGAGCCACAATGATCCCTGCAACACCACTGAATATTTTTGTGCTCAGGCTAGATTCATGAAGAATAATAAGTGAATTGAACTGGAAGGAACAAAAAAATGCATATGAAATTAATCAGAATAGGTAAATATAGGTAATTGAGAGGCGTAGATGATTATCAAGAGGTGAAACATTATGCTAAAAGAAGAGGATTCTTTGAGCAAACCTTCCTGCATATTCCATAGACCAGTTCTTTAACAAAGGAAGAAAAAATCCTGCTATACGCGGAAGCTCAACCTCTTTAAACAATTCTACCAATCCTGTGTGCCTCATGTTCAGTTCACTTTCAATATACACCCCAAACAATTTTACCTTGGGGGACAAGCTGACCAAATGAAGGAACAAAAAGTAAGACCTAGGAAACACTAATGTCATAAATATACATCTGTTAAAAAGAACAGAGAAAGAAACCACTAGATGTGTGTATATATATATATATATATATATATATACAGCTGGATTCTTGAGCAAGGTTTAAATAATTCATTTGACGTGAATCCAAGAGACTGTAAATTTAGAATGTTTATTGAAGTTTAAACCCAAGACATTGAGTACAGGTACTATGCAAGTCACTCTATTACTTGAGATCTTAAATCATTTGATAATTGATTAGTAAATTCTATTTTCATCAGTGAAAGTACTATAGCTACCACAGTTGAAGAGTTATTTATATCATCAAGTCTCTAGCAAAAGACATTGTATACTTACATCTCTCTAACTGGAGAAGGACCATTGTGACGTTCTTGAGAAAGCAAGATCTCCACTTCAATTGCCATTTTCATCAAAACATAAACTACAACCTGTACAGCTATGCCAGTTAATAATTCTGGTTCCAGTTTCAAATAAATCTTTTAACTTAACAGTAATGTTTCACTTACAATCAACTAAGAATTCTCAATGATTGTTGCTCAATCAAGGCACAGGACAACAACCAAATGCAAAAAAAACACAAATGTTCACTCCTTTATCGAAGTAAATATATACCAAACTTACATAACTAACAATATAAGTATGATATTGGTAGATGAATCTAACATAATAACTTTGGGACCGTTTCAAAATGTGTATTTCATAGTTTGGAGTAAATATAAAACAATGTACTTCTGTATATACCTGATAAGCAATACGTTTATGCCAGTCATGGACACCCTTCCCAATCCAGGCCATTGCTAGTGCTGGACCCGTTCCTGACAACTGAATTGATTCAACTGCACAGGAAAAACTCCTAGCAGATTCATGCAATACCCACACAAGAAAATTCACCCGATTAAATCCCAACTCAGGACTTTGATGGCTAGCCACAGGAACACCATTCTCACTATTGGCTTGATTAGAATGAGAAGAAGCCGTTGACAATAACATCCACGAAGAAAACCATCGTGAGTAGTTTTTCTTTGAAAGGTCACATGTTCCTTGCTCCTTGGGTTTGAAATTCAATGAGTGAGGTGCATTTGCCATGGCCTTTCCTCTATTGTCAAGTCCAACAGATTTTCTGACACACAAAGAGAAGGACATTATTTACTTATAATATCATAAGTGGAGTTAAGGAGAAATTGTTTGCAACATTTTCATTATTAAGTTAATGGGGCTTCTTATTTATCTCTAGTCGAAAATCTGGATACTTAGAAAATGGAGGAAAATGATTGACAAACCAGAGATCTTATAATTTTGCTTTCAAAAACATGAAAAGCTAACTCATGTTAAACAATTGCATTTAGTAAAGGTCTTAGTTTCTCATTCAGTTCCGATTCTCTTTCCTTTCAATAACTTCCCCCTACATAATACAACATTAGTAATTAAATTTATCATTGCTTCAGGGCCTAAAATCTCCATAGAAATATATGCCAAGAGCTTTGTGGCCCAGTGGTATTGGCCAATTCTTTGAGAGGAAAATACGGGTTCAAATCCCCTCCCACTTGTTGAAAAAAAAAAAAAAAATACCAACCAGCAGAATTAACATCTTAAGCATTAAACTCTTCTGTAGACATTTTTAGAAAAAAAATAAAGGTAACAAAAAAAAAATTTTGAAGCAAAAAGGTTAGATATTAAAAAAAAATTAATCTTAAAAATTTACATTTTCCACAAACAAAAGCTCAAATCACATACAGCTCATTAAAATTTTTAGCTATAAAAAACATAACCCAGATATGAAAATAGTTAATGAATGCAAAGATATTGTTTTGATAAAGTAAAAAGTACAGAGAGAGAGAGAGAGCTTACGAGTAGTAAAAGAATTGTGGAAGTTGCAAAGACAACTGGGAAGCCATGGAAAAAGAAGAAAGAGGAAAGAGAAGGAAATGTGAGCTTAGCAAGTGAACGTTCAAATGGAGAGGTTTGGAGTGTAGCCATCGAGGTAGTGAGAGAAATAAGCTTTCTTTAAAAACAAAAAACAACAAAAGGAGGAAGATGAGATGGATATGGATATGGATATATAGTGTATGTATCTTTTGTCATTGGGTTTATCTCCAGCCAGCCGTTTTATTTTCGAAGCTTTTGGACTGTTGCAAACTATGGGTTGTAACGTATACTCTATAATACAGTTGAAGAAATAAATATTGTTGTCTTAACTCTAAATGCAGGGTGGGACTGCACAATTTTCTATTATTCATCATCATGCATGCATTTGTTTTCTGATATCAACAGGACTTTGATAACTCTTTGTTCTTAAAATAGCATCCAATTCATTCATTTTAAAATAAATAGATAAAATCTTAAAATTTTTACAATGAAGTCACCTAAAACTTTAAAAGATTTTGATTCCCATTCTAAATATTTTTAATCCATCATTCTTAATTTCAAATAGTGATGACTATTTTTATTTAAAAAAAAACAATTATAAAAGGGTCTTAGCCTCGAGAATGTACAAAAAATTAATGATAGAGATTTTTTTTTTTTTGAGAATACTATGGGGTAAGAACTCCAATTCAACAAAGATAAAATGCAATTCTTTAACTGTTGTGTTTTAGATTTCTTAATCAAATCCAATCATACGGTTTTGGAAGCTGTAACTAACTAAACTATACACAAGTGCAATGTCCATTGGGCCAATAAGACACATGGCGATGATGAGCTTTGTGACACCATAACTTTACCTAGCAAAGCTACTTTTCTTGCCAGTGTTTGTCGTTTTCTTTTAAACTTTAGTTTGTTTAGAGAATGAGTCACTTCTGTTCTGTGAGCTCATCAGTATGCATGCCAGGGATGAGAGAACACACACGTCCACGCTTACATACATACACCTTAGACGTCGTATCCAGTCAAGGCCTCTTTCTGTTTTATGAACTTTAATCGATTTCCCGGGGACAGCCGGCAGGTGTATCTGATGAGTCATCACCGGGAAGGTATGGAGAACAAGTTGCATTTTATGTTGTTTTAGGCTTAAGTCTAGTGCTTTGGACCTGACATGATGCGGATGCGGACACAGTGTTCAAATTTTGTCACGTGTCTACATTGTGTACTGTCCAATGCATTGGATGGAAGCTTTGCTCTTAAAACAAACCCTTATGTCTATGGGTCTGTTTGGATACAACTTATTTTTGCTGAAACTGAAAACGGAAAACTGAAAACACTATAGTAAAATAATTTTTTAATGTATGAAAAATTACTGTTCATTCTTTTTTACTGTTCATAAGCCTAAAATCACTGTCCATGGACAATGAACAGTGACAGACGCGCGTCCATGAAAAAAAAAAAAAAAAAAAAAAGCTGAAACACACTGCTTGAAAATGCAGACTTTAAAACGCTGTATCCAAACCCTTCCTATATCCGTTGTTGACATGTCTATTAAATGCATAGTTTTGAACTTTTAGCTTTTTTCTGTCATATTTTCCTCCACCCCCCCAAAACACCCTCATCCTCTTTTTACTCTTTAGCAGTATATCCCTTTCAAGCTAACACATTCTTATTATAAAAGGTTCAACACTCTAATTCAAAGATGTGTGAAAAAGTCATAAAAATTTTCTGCGGTAAGTCTAGCCATATTAATATCATCCAAGTACAATAATTCCATATCACTTAAATTTTAGCAATAAATCGAAAAAACCATCCACAATAATACTACACATGAAGTATCAAGCTAGCAGTCAATATATAAGAGAGTTCCTAATTTAGGGCAGTACAGTGAAAACCTCCACATCATTCATTTCTGGACTTCTCACCGAGTATTGAAACGTCCATCCATGGCAAGCACCAGCATGCACCCCATTCTTATTAATGGCAAAAACAGCTCCCACAAAATCAGGAAATTTTCTCGCTATTCGTGATATTGCATCCTTAGCAGCAAGTTTAGGTTCCATTCCCAATCTCATGCTCTCCACAACCTGATAACTGAAATCACATGGGAGATTGTCTTAAGATTCAAAACACAGACCAGAAAATAAGATTTTTTTTTAATTTTTTTTTTTTATTATAGGCATATCACTGTAGCTAAAACATGGATTGTTTCAAGCATGATAACACACTATAATTGGATATACTATATACACAAGGTAAGAGTGCAGGCAACCAAACATGCCTTATAAATCCAGAAACATATTCATAAATTGTGTGCACAAAGTTTCCAAAGGATCAGCAGTTTGGAGGTGCAATCAAGCTCAGAGGCAAGCATGATTGGGTTGGCGTGTTTGGAGGGTTTATAGTTTACCCCATCCAAAAAGGCTACCATGCTTAGTGAAATAAATTAAGCCAATCCAATTTTGTTCTGATTTCCTACTCTGTAAAGAGACAAAAACAAGCCTAGTAAAGCTTAAGTTGCCTGACTTATTTAGCATCATACATAAATCTTGATTACTTTTTGTAAGTATACGTAAGTGTTGATTATGAAGAAGATTATAGACATATCTTGAAGCAAACCCATTAAGAAATATGAGTAACTCAAATTCTTAATTAATATTAAGTTTGTCAGGTAAAAAAGAGAAAGAAATTGATATTGATGTTGATGGTTTTCACTTTTCAGTATTTATTCCAGTGCTTCCCAGATATTCAAAGAACTTTTGGGATTTTGCTTCTGAATGATAAAAGACAACCAGTAACAGTGTAACACAAACGATCCCAAAACTGAAAGTTAAAAACTTCTTCTTCTTCTTTTTTATAGAAAAAAAAAAAAAAAAAAATAGTGCATTACCATGGAAGGAAACGCATCATAATGTCACCATCCCCAGTTGCACCACATGCACCAATTTCATCATCAGCATATGCAGAAGATCCTGTGATGGGTCCATCGCCTACCCTGCAGTCAAGGAAAAACTTCCATTATGTGATTTCTTTTTTTGATAAGTTCCATTCAGTGGTTTCATAAAAAGGCTTATACAGCACATCCTCACTAATTGGCATAGACTTGCTCTACTTTCATGATATGAAACATCTGTTTTATTGAACTTTATAAGTTCAAATTACCATTGACTTAAAAAGTTATAGAAGAAAAAGTGACCAGAAAAAAAAAATACTCCATTATCTCTTCTGAATTCTGATTCATGTACTGCACAAAATGCCAATCAAAAAAATAGTAACAACAACGGTTCTTTATAGTGGAGCTTGAATCTCATTTCCTCATCATTTCCGTGATGCATGTGATTCTTTACAGGATAGACAAAATTTCTGACAATGGTTGCACTACAATTCCTCATGCAATATGGACAGACATAAAATGTCACTTGTCGAAGAATAACAATATGATATAATCAACTAGAAAGTCCACAAGCCTTAGCCTTCAAGATCTCATATCTTCTAACTAGTTGTTTATCAGACTATGATCTTTAGAAGATGGAGTTTTACCTGATATTTTAATTTTACTCCCTAATTAGTCCTCTCAAAGAAGACTGAGGTTAACAACGTAGAGATATGGATGATTTTCTCCATGCTCTAAGCCTTAGATCTATCAGCTATCCTTTACACTTTCTGGTAGTTTGACAGTAAAATGTTCATTATTCATGGCTTGTTCCCTTCTTTTCTGTTATTTATTCATCAAAAGACCCAGCTGAACGGACAGTGGGGATAGAGTCTCTAACCTGGGAAATTTTTTATAATCTGTCTTTTTTGGACAGAAAGGGTGAGTAGAAAAGGTGCAAAAACCTTCCAAATAAATTGTCAAACTGAAACAGATCATCAACCATTGCAATTCCACATTGCAGTCAGAATATCACTATGTTGTCAGTGTTGTGATTATTCTTTCAATCATCCCAATGTGACTTACTATATGTCAGCAAGCTACCAAAACACTTAACCACATAGTTATTTATATCAACATCATTTAATATTCATTTACCTTTTAATTGTAAAAAACAGCAGTTCCTACTATGGATAAGTCTCTGATTCTACCATTAGGTCCTTTCCTGTCAATATGTTGACAGCTCCCTTTCATTTTTTTCTCGCATTCAGGGTTTCTAAAGGAAATGATGACAGGTGATTTGTTGCAATCACACTGGTATGTAAATTACACGTGCTGCAATCATACTGGCACACAGGATCTTGCAATGCCAGACCTAGTACTCAAGAAAATTTGTCCCACTACAGCAGCTTATCTAACATATACTATTGATCTTTAATTCATTTCTGAACCAAACTAATTTCTAATAAACTGATTTTCATTAGTCATATTGTCAAATTTTTTGGTTACCACCAATAAACATATGGTCAAGAAAGCATATTCAGTATAGAAAGAACCATTTGGCTTTGCCCCCATGCCAAATGTTTGAGATTAAAAACATGATCCATAAGTGTAAAAGACAGTGACTTGTAATAGGAAAAATTGCCAAACAACGACCAAAAAAAAAAAAGTATCGACAAAATTACTGACTCAATTTGTTTCAATTTTATAATCACCACTGATGGTTGGGAGGCCTCATGTTAACCTTACCTGCCAGGGATCTTAAATGTTGCTCCATTAGTTGATGTACCAACAGCGATGTGGCCCATCTATGCAAGAAAAATAATTTCAGTTGAATGCAATGAAAATAATGAAAGGAACTCTGATGGTACACCAACTTACTTTATCAATAGCAGCCATTGCTATAGTGTCGTGGCTGTGAAGACCAACAAGAGAAGACCTTGGTTCAACAGTTTCCATGTCTTTGGAACATATCCCTTCAATAAGGTCAAGAGAATCCCTTGGATGATATGGGCCACAACCATTGGCAGGTACAACATTTTTCCAAAAATTCGGTTGGCAGCTATTTTCCTTCCATTTACTCCACTTTGCAATTGACTCGGATGAACTAAGGTTTGTGGGTCCTGGAAGACCCATTGAAATGGCAAATGCCGAGGCCTGCTCTCCAACAAGCAAGGTGTGTTTTGTATGCTCCATTACTAATCTCGCAGCTCTGATGCCATCCTTCACATACCTCAAAGCAGCGACAGCTCCAACCTCCATTGTCACCTGTGCATGTCCTTAGCAAGCACATAATAGATAGTCATTTTCAATGTGCACAGAGAAACAAGCCACAATAAAGAGAACAGCAATGGATGGTAAAAAAGAAAATGAAATATGTGAGTGGTGGTTACCCCATCCATGACCAGAGCATCAATAGTAGTTTCCCCATTTTCATCTGGACTTCCACCAGGCCCAACTGTTTCAGAGAAAAATCATAAAAGTATAATGGATGGTTAAATAAATTCATCCATTGTGTGCTCAATAGTGACAACTAAAAAAAAAAAAAAAAACCAGATACAGTTAGTACTCTATTGTCCACCAGTAGTCATTGTTTTTAACTATAATGGCTCCAAGCATCCAACATACTCTAAATCTAACAACTAGTGTGTTGATAAACCATAAACTCAGAAACATGAAATGAACTATTAAATTGGTTTGACATGTTTTTCCTCTGTAGCATGAAAACTAAGACCTAAACAAATTGATCTCACACTTGGAATACCCATATACCTTGACCATCAAATCAAGCACAATCACAAATAAACCACAATCAACAAATTAAAACATTATAAAGAATCATATGCTGGGAAAAGCAAACTAGATCATCAGGGCATGTAAATTTAAAACAATACTGCCTTTCACTTAATTTAACATAATCAAATTTAAGATCCAACCTGTTCCATCACACCTAAGTTCCTCGCAGGCCGAACAACCCTCCACGACAGCATCCACGGCTGAAAGGCCACTATCAACAGCCCTCCAACCAGCTCTAACAGCATCTAAGAAGGGCCATGTGCTCACAACCAAAGGGTACTGCCCTGAATTCACAGCTTCATGCCCTAATACCTGATCAAACAATGAACAAGTACAAATTAGTTTTCAGTAACTGAAATTAAAAAATGGGTCTCTCATTCTTATTACAAAATTTCAAATAAGAATTGTTTGGTTGCTGAGAAAATGTAGGAGAATAAAAGAAATTATACAATTTTAGATACCCATTTAGAAGAATTATAAACCCAACTAGTTGGCTGTGTTGGATTCTTCATTTTAGACACAACATTAGATCAAAATACTATCTTTTCTTTCCCCTATCCCATTTTCCTTCAATTTCTCAGCAACTAAACAGCGTGAAGGGGAAAGATACTGGGAAAGCAGGAACAACCCAAAACCATAACAACGACACGGGATTTTGTTAACAGATTCAGGGATGAATTGGGTGTTAAAAAATTTCAATTTCTGTTTTATTTTTACACATATTCTCAGAAACCAAACAGAGAGCAAATGCAAATGGCAGTGAAATTGAAAAGACTATGTTTTTACTGTGTATTTACCAGGTGGAGCAATGTAAGGAACATGACATAAGGCAAGAGCAGAGTTTTGGTAGCCATGGAGACACAGAGAGTCGTAGGATGAGGATTGACTTTTGAGTATTGAGTTGAGGGAATCAGGGAATTCCTTGAATAACAGTTTTTTTTTCTTCCAAATTTACACTTTGTGCGAATTATATTACTTTTTGAGTTAAATAGCCTCTCTCTCTTTTTTTTTTCTTTTTTTTTTTTAACTCAATTTTCCTAAAATTGAGTTCCAAGTTAAAAAAAAAAAAAATTTGATTTTAAATCTTGTAGTACCTGCATTGAACTCGAGTTTGGGTAAATCGAATTTCACTTTGAACTTAATTTTTGTAAAATTGAGTTTTATATAACAAAATAACTTGTGATAGAGGCTTTTCAATAATATAAGTCACAAAAAGTGAATATTTGGCAATAAAGCATTGCTTTGTGTAATTCAATTGTTATTATTATTATTATTTTTTAATTCAATAATACAGTGAAGATTGGAGATTTAAGAAAAAGTTTAACTACATAAAAATTTTCACACATGTTGATGTGGTAATTTGTGGCCAAAATAGGCATTTTCCCCTTTCGCCTAAAACAAGTAGCAAAATGACCCTGTTCTGAAATTATTTAGGAAAATACCCATGCTTTGAAACTCGATTTTAAAAAAAATCGAGTTTCAATGAAAAACTCAATTTAATGAAATCGAGTTACTTGCAAAATGTTACATGGAACTCGAGTTCCATGTAATTTTTTTTTTTTTTTTTTTTAAAGTTTTTTGCCTATAACTCGATTTTCTAAAAATCAAGTTTTTCATTAAAACTCGATTTTTAGAAAATCGAGTTTAAAACAAGGGCATATGACTAAATAATTTCAGAACAGAGACATTTTACTACTTGTTTTGGGCGAAAGAGGCAAATGTCCATTTTGGCTGGTAATTTGTAGATGAAATAGTTATTGATCTCTAATTGTTTTGAAAATTTACAAGTATTGAGGGTATAAGGAAAAAAAATTGAATCCAACTGTAGATTTATCATGATTTGCATCCAATAAAAAAAAATATTGAGTGGTTACTTTTTTTTTTTTTAAGAGAGTTTTAACTTATGGCGTCTGCTCTTGTTAATAGTTCTTTATCATTAGACCAAGACACCAATTAGTTTTTAGTGTAGGCGAGGATTGAACCCCAGATCTCTTAAAAGTGATTAGAAGTTACAAAAATGACATAATATTCAAAATGATACCGTTTGCATATCCTTGACTCCCTTAGCCTCTCTTCTCGATTGTGTCACCACTTGCACCACCAATTTCATTGTTGTTTCTTCCCTCATGTTACTCAACACGCCTTTCTCCCTCTCCTCGTCTCGGTGGATGCTAGTTTGATCATGTTGCACACTCCTAATCCCTTGTTTGGTCTCCCCTAAAGTCAACCATGTCATTTGCATCAATTAGTTACATCAACGCAAACCACACCAAGCAATTTTTTTTTTTTTTTTTAGTTTGAGAAACCGAAACCACACCAAGAATTAAAAAACTAATCCATATCCAGTCAACCAACCACCTTTCCATAGTGTAGTTCGATGGGTGTTTTTTAGAAACTAAGAGCATTCTCATCAGGTGTGCCAAATGCCAAATATTTGGCATTTGACACACCAAACCCCAAAAATCAATCCTCATCAGGTATTCCATATCTCAAAAATTATAGCACACAGCTACAGTACTGTCTCAAATATGAGACGGTACGGACATCAATGCCAAAAATATTTTGGCTTATTTTATTGACTTTTCTCTCTCCTCCCATCTGGTATCTCTCTCTCCACTCTCTCTGTTGCTTGTCTTCTTTCTTGACCGGACCAAAATGCTCTCTCTGGTTCGTTTGAGAATAAATCAGCGATGATGGCAGATTCGTCGAAAGAAGAGTTGGTTCAGATTTCATGCTTTTCTTTCATTTTTCGTTTATGCACTTTTTTTTTTTTTTTTTTTTTTTTTTTTTTTTAAATTTTGTTTCTCTCTTCTCTCTGTTTGGTTGGCTGGTACTTCGCGTGGTGGTGGTTTGATGGTTGTGGGATTGAGGTTTGGGTCAGTGGGTTTTGGTTGATTTTGTGCGTTTTGTGGTTTGGGTCAATGGTTGATCGTGGTTTGGGTTAATGGTTGATCATGGTTTGGATCAATGGGTTTTGGTTGATATTCGGAGTTTTTTGGTTTGTTGCGATACTTGGCGATGGTTGATCGTTGATCGTGGGTTTGGTGGTTTGTTGTGAATCCTGTGATATTTGGCGGTGCTATGGTGGTGGTTCGGTTGGTTTGGTAAGGATTTTTGGGGTGGTTCTCGGTATTTTTCTATGTGAATGGTGGTGAATGGTGGTGGGTCTTGGGTGTTTTGCTGGATTTATGGTGGTGGGTCTTGGTTTTTTTTTTCTTTTTTTTTTTTTTTTTAGGTGGTGTTGGTGGATGTGGGTTTATGCCAGTGGTGGCTATCGGTGTTGTTGCGGCAGTGGTTGTTGGTGGCCGTTGTTGCAACAGTGGTGGTTGTACCATTGTTGTTGATGTTTATGAGAGGGAGGGCTTAATATATTATTTTAATGTGTTGGAAATATTATTTTAATGTATAGAATTGAAGATTAGAACATCTGATAAATGGTATGTTGTAAAATAATGTGCTAAAATAATAAAGTAAGGTTTTGGTGTGTCAAAATGGCATTTTTTATGAAACACCTGATGAGAATGCTTTAATGCAATGCAATGCAAGATGGTCCCATTACTTTTATCGCATTTTACCATGTACATCCTTAGCCTTGAGGTTTGTTAAGTTTGTATAAACACAGCATATAAGTCTCTTTTTTTTATTTTTTTATTTTTTTTATTTTTATGAATGAAATAACACCCCTTTCTTTAACATTATGAATGAAATGACACTTCCCCATATTTTTATTTATTTAATAAAATGAAATGTTTTGTTATGAAGTCAACGTGTGACAATGTGAGGTGTCATAAACTTATCTTTTGAAATTTATACAAATATTAAGGGGTGTGTATTTTTGCCAAAGTTTGGATATAGTATCATGTTGTAAAACCTAAGAAGATTGGCATAATTTCACTATACTAAAAATCAGATGGATGTTCCAAATTTTGTTTTTGATATGGGTTTTGTTCTTGGGATTTATAAAATGAAAGGACAAGATACAAATAGAAATCCAAACAAGACACACAAGTCAAGGGAGTAATATCTCAAGATGCAAGAGAAGAAACCCAAGAGGGAAAGAAGACTTATAATATAATGAAATGTCCGGTTAATGGGTGTCCTTAAGACATCTTAAGACATTTGTTAATGAACCATTTTAAGAAAGTTTTGATATCACTTTTATGGAAAATAAAAATAAAAAAAATTGTCAAAAACATCAAATTAAGTGTCAAAAAAAGTAATTAAAAAAAAAGCAAAATACTTAGAATAGCTTTTAAAATTCTTTTTGAAATAAGAACTTTAAGCAAAATGTATATCATGTTTCGGATACATGATTTCTCTCCCTCACATGAGGGTGGACTTCACACTGACATGAATTCTCCCCCTCACATGAGGGTGGACCCACAAGTTATGTGATAGGGAAGACTCATGTATCCGAAATATAATGTATTTTTCCCCTTTTAAGGTTATGAAATTCTCTCTCTAAATCAACATTTCCTTTTTGTTCATTTGTTTTGTACCAAACCTAACAAACATTAGGAAAAACTTTTAAAAGCTCAGTCATAATCAACTTCAACTTTCTTGAATCCTTTATCGTCAAATAATGAATTTGGGTTTGCAGTGCCCTTACATCAAAAGAATCTATTAGCATCTTGGTCAAATCATAAAACGATATTATCTATTTTATGTTCCAGTGTATTTTAGAATTTTTTTTAAAAAAAAAAAATTCTAAATAGAGATGAAACAAAAAGAAGGAAGGAAAAAAAAAAGGAAACTAAAAGTTAGAACCATTCAATTTACTACTTTGGTGTAAGCTCACTTCCACCTCATAAATTTCTTCCCCTCCCATGGCTTCACTATGCCAGTCTCAAACTCGAACTCTGAGCCTCTCCCTCTCTTTGTTGCAGTGGCCCAGTCTAAGCTTCCATCCCCATTAATCCCATCTTGGAGAGAGAGCTATAATAAGCTTCCATTACGTAATTACCAGGATTAAGAAGCTACATAGTGGCTGGTGTTATGTGTGTGTGTATATAAGAAAGGGGAATCCCATGAGATTATTTCACTTTCTACCCATGAGATACCCCAAATATCCCATAAATTTGTAGTGTGATAGACAAAATTTGGGTCCTCCGAATTTAGGGCATATTTTCAAAACCATTGATCACCATCCCTAAAGGGTCGTTTTGTATCCAACTATAAATGAAAATGTTTCATTCATCGCCAACAAGCAAACTAATAAAAGTAAATTCTTTAGTGCATTATCTTTGATATGACAAGAAAATAAAACATTCAAATCAAGTGTGGTTTGTTTGGATCCCTTGGATTTGGATTTGGTCCCAAATCCAATCAGAATTTGATAAGTTTAAATCCATGGATTTCAAATACCCACAGACACGGTGGAATTTGAAATCTCTCATGCACTGTGCTCTATTTATCTCTCAAAGCAAAGGCCTCCTTGGATCCCTTGGATTTGGATTTGGTCCCAAATCCAATCAGAATTTGATAAGTTTGATATGACTGCATCTCCGACGCCGGAGGCAAGATTGGGCCGTCCGATCCGCCAAAACCTCCATCAAAGTCCTTTTCCGTTCTATTCCGGCGAGAAATCAGAGAATCCTCCGCTATAGATCGGTGGTAGAGACGGAGTCTCCGGCACTGTTTGTGTAGAGAACACGTCGTCTACGTCGCTGGCGACGAAAGACTGGCTGGCGAAGATCGGGGCCGAGGGCGAGTCTCCGGCCGAGTCCTTGACCGAGTCGGCGTCGAAGTTCAAGAACGATTCAAATCGCTGCGACGCGAGGCGTTGATCGTAGCCTGTGTATCCATCGTCGTCAACGGCCAGGTCGGCCCAGTAAATGCTGACATGGCTTTTGATACTTTCTCTCTCTCTCTGACTCACTCAACTCGTTAGCTTAGCCTGAAGGTTTCGGTGAATTTAACAGATCATCAAACATTTTCTTTTAAATAAGATCATACGGCTGTGAGGGAATCAGCACCATGTTACAATTCTATTGGTTGGAGTTAATGTACATCCAATGATATATTGACACGTGTGATGTAACTGTGATGTAGAAGGATTAAGAAAAATAATAATTAAAAAATATATTTTATTGATCTGAAATCCAAATCCATATCCAAATTCAAATTTAGATATCCAAACAATTGAATTTTAAATGATGAATTTCAAATCCTTCATTGTTTAAAAAGATCCAAACAAGGAATTTTAAAATCAATAGATTTCAAATCAAGGCATTTCAAATCTAAATCCAAATCCAAATCCAAATGATGCCATCCAAACACAACCGTGGAGAATTTACTTGACAAGAAAATGTGCACGTCTCTCTTTCGTGCTCAACAAAAGCTTCTTTGTCCCATGGTTCCCTTTCTAATTAGCGTAATATTTGGGTTATGGATCTAAATTTAAAAAAACAATCAAAATGACCCCAAATTTTATTAGTAAAAATTGTAATTCAATAATAACAGATGCTATAACCTAGGTATATTATATTTAGATGTTTCCTCAATTAAATTTAATCACATGATTGCGTTGACTAATGAGCACAAATAATGTTACATTCTTCCCAAGGCCATAAATTCAATATGTAATTCGTTGGTCAATGCAACCACGTAGTTGAATTTAATTGGGGAACTTAAGATACAACAACTAAAAAACATTATTTAAGTTTTGCCCCAAAAAAATAAAGTTTGGAGGAATGTAAATTCTTTTCTTTCTTTTTGTTTTTCCTCCTGTGAAATCCATGTAAGAGTACCAAATTTAACTCTTGCTTCCATCTCTTTCACGTCCAATTACCTATTTAACATCTTTAATCAACCTTCACTGACTTCAATAACAGAAGCAAAATTCCCTTCCCACCCCTCCTCCCTCTCAATTTTGATTGTTTTACATGTATTTCCAATTTCCCATGCAATAGTATATACCATTCATATGGAAAAGGCATTCACAGAGAATCTTATCCGAAGAGTAAAGCTCTTCCAACTTCGCATAATGCAGTCTTACTCTCAATTTATTTTCAGCCTTGATTATCAATTCTCTCATTAACATTCTGTCCAGAAGCTTCCATGTTGCTTTCCTTCCCAAATCCTAGTTCTGACATGTCTTGCTTTGCCATCAAGTTCCTGCAATATGCCAATGAAAGAGCATGTAACAACTCTTACATAGAAAGAAATCTGACAAAGTCCATACTCAACATCCATGATGGCATGACATGAATGGAAAAAAAGGATATATAATACTTATCTAATTTCCAGTACTGTGCTATACATCAGATTCTTTTATAACTTTTTCTTCATCATTTACTTTTTTGGTTGGTAAGTTACACATGCTTCCAGCAGGTCTTGAACCCATGATCTCATCCCCCAGCCACCTTGCTCATAAGGGGAGGTGTCATAAAATATATATAGCAACCTATTACCATATATTCAGGAGTCTCCAAATGGAGACCCATTGATTTAAGACACAATTTTGGAGAGGCCAGTTTTCTGTTTTTTCAACTAGCACCGATTTATTTGGTCGAGTGGACTTGTAGGTTTCATGTGAGACTCTACCACATCATGCATGGGTGTGAATATTGAACTTATGTGTAAGCCTCCATGTAGATAATAACCTCAAGCAAAAAACATAATCCCGACAGTTTAATTCAATTGAAGCTAATGCAGTGGAAGTGGAGCAACTTGAATGACCATTTGAGGAAGAAGAGACATGACAAGCTTTGCATGGTATGAAAGGTGATGAAGCTCTAGGGCCCAATGAATTCTTGATAGCTTTATTCCAATGACGCTGGAGTGTGGTGAAAGAAGACATCTCGAAGTTTTTTCTATACTTCCATGACAAAGGTTCATTTGAGAGATTCTTAAATGCTACTTCTATTGCACTCATCCTGAAGAAACTAGGGGCTGTAAATGCTAAGGATTTTATTCCTATAAGCCTTGTAGGAAGTGTCCATAGAACCCTAGTCAAGGATCTCTCAAACATATTGAAGCATGTGATGGGAAAATTGCTATCTAATACTCAGAATGCCTTCATTCACGGGAGACAAATATTAGTCTGTTCTAATTGCAAACGGGTGTTATGACAGTAGGTTGAGGGAAGGGAGCCAGGAGTGGTAAACTAGACATGGAAAAAAACCTATGACAACGTGAATTGGAAATTTTCTTCTGTATATGCTGCGAAGATGCGGTTTTGATGAGAAATAGAGGAAGTGCGTTATTTTCTTAATATCCATGTTTGTTTCTACTGCTAGTGGCTTTTTTTAGAGTACCAGGGGTTTGTGTCAAGGAGTCCGTTTATCTCCACTCCTGTTCGTTTTGTCATGGAGGCCTTAGCAAGTTATCTTACTTATCAAAAAGAGGCAGTGGAAGGAGGAATCTTTCTGGTTTTTTTTGAGAATATTGTGGGTACAGATACATTGAAGATCTCTCACTATTTGCACATGATATGCTATTTGTGAAGCAGACCCAACTCAGCTCCGTCTCTTGAGATGTATTCATCTATGCTTTGAAGCATTATTAAGATTGAAAATCAATTTGAGCAAGTCAGAGATAGTTCCTGGAGGAGCCGAGGAGGTGTTCTGAATTTGGAGGAGTTGTCTGGTATCCTCGGTTGCAATGTAGCACACCTTCCCTTGAAACGCTTGGGGTTATTTCTAGGTGCTCAGTTTAAGTCCAAAATTATCTGGGATGGCATTTTAGAGAGAATGAAGCAAAGGCTGGTGAGTTGGAATAAAATTCATTTATCGAAGCGAGGACAGCTCACACTAATATAGAGTATGCTTTCTAGTCTTCCCACTTACTTTATGTCTTTGTTCCCATTACTGATTGGAGTGCCAAATAGAATGGAGAAAATTCAAAGATAATTTCTTTAGGAAGGTTTGGGAGAGGAATGTAAATTCCATTTACTTAATGGGAATACTCTTTGCACTCCTGTTCAATTTGGAGGTTTGTGGGTTAGGTATTTTTTTTTTTTTTTTTATAATAAAAACACTTTTTAATGAAGCCCTTGTAGTCAAATGGTTATGGTGCTATGTGGAGGACACACATTCTTTATGAAGGAAGTAATAGAATAAAAAAGTAGGAGTCTGTATAGTGTGAGCCTTTGGAAGTAAATCTGGAATGGGTAGAATAACTGATTTGTTCATTATGAGGTAGGGAATGGTAAAAGAATTTGGTTTTGGCATGGCCTTTGGTGTGGTAATGATACTTTCAGGCTGGTTTGTTATTTCTCCAAGAGTCATAGTTTTTGTGTCAATAATTATTACAACGCTTAGAGGAAAGGAGGTGACACAAGAGTCATGGTTTTTGTGTTAATGATTATAACAAGGCTTTTGAGGAAAAGGGGTGACAGCAGCTTCCCATGGAGATATAATTGGTGTGACAGAGCTCCACCATGTAGCCTTCTTTTCTTGGACAGCTGTGAATGGATGAATTCTCACTTTCTCAGTACAAACCAACTGAGGAAATGGGGCATTATTATTTCTGATTGGTGAATCTAATGGGGCATCAAATTACCATTTTTTCTTCATTGTGAGATGACCCCAAATTTTGGGACTAAGGCTTTGTTGATGCTGTTGTTTTAAGCCTGCTAGAGACTTATGGTTGTTCAGCATAAGTTGGTTAGCCAAAGTATGTGATGGAACTTTTGACTTGTTGGAAAGAACATTAAATCTGGAATATGGAAGGTTATCCCATTATGCTTAATATGGACTATTTGGAGGGAGAGGAACATGCCCACATTTGAAGGAATTGAGCTCTCGGTAGTACGTTTGAAGTACTTGTTTTTACAGACTCTATGCACATGGGACCAGGCTGCCAGTCCTCTTATTCCAACTGATTTTTTGCAATTTTTTAAAGCTATTTTTTTGTTTTTCTAGGTTTGCCTTTGTATACTTCCCGTGTATTAGGTTGTGGCCCTTTTTGTGCTTTTCTAATATATTTCATTCAGTTATAAAAAAGAATCCCTAACAGACACTGGAACTGTAATTGGCTACTGGAAGCTGAAGTATGTAAAATCACTAGTCCACTCAGGAGTCAGGACTATAACTTTCTTGAAAATAAGCACAAACACAGCAACATATTAACTATAACAATACTGCAGCATGCAATTTTAATTATTCTTTTCAGAATATGAATTAATTTTTAACTTTTACATATTGCCAATGAAAACCTCCTTAAAGGCAGCATCTGAGTGTGCAGTCTGTTAACAGCTTTGATAACCCTTACAAAGATGCCAATTGAATTGTAAGTAATTGGAAAGCAGGTAATAGAGTGTTTTTGATTGATTGAACCAAGACATACAATTCACAATATTACCCTATTGCAGCTAATGCTAGGCTAAGTAGTGACGGCTGAGGCTTGGGAGGGGAAATCTTTGCCTTCAATAACCTATGAACCATAAACCATTCATTCTCTATATCCATTAAGAAATCTTGAACCACATGTCATTTCTGTATTAACCTTGGTAAAGAAAAATTAAAGCATGAATCTAAGAGAGTATATATATTCTAATACAGCACTACATAATCTTTCATTAAATTGTATTATAAATTTGGAACCTCCATATTTCTACCTCAGGAAGAAATGTATTGATTGTCAGAAGGCATGCAAACTATAATAAAACTGGACTGCCATTTGGACAAAAACAAGTATGATCTATAATAAAGAAAATTAAAAACTCACTTTTCCATACGACATTGCAGATACTTCTTTGACAAGTGTCTACATTTTTCAGAATTATGGCCAGAAGATTTTAGACAGCTGAGGTATTCTTTCTTTTCCTGAAATGAAAGCCCATCTATAAAATAAGAAAATTATTCAAATGAAAATTAAAATTAAAAACCAAAAGAGAGAGAGAGAGAGAGAGAGAAGCTCAGAATTGTCATATGGACATTCTCCAACATGTAAAACTTATAAGAACTTAACTTTTCAACACAAAAACAGAGCAAGAGTCAGTTTGGTAATGGAAACTACCCTACCAGGTCACATAAATGCATGTGGTCCAAAGGGAAGACTCCTTTTTCTGGAGGTACTGGCCTCAGTCCCCTATTGCCACCAAATGCTCCACCTGCAAAAAAAATCACAAAATTTTAAAGATAAATTAAAAGAACACATATCCTACAGCAGTTACTGGGAGGCTTTTTACAGGTTAGGCCTCACCAAGTGTCAGTAATTGCCGGAAATAAAAATCGTGTTTACTTCAATCCATAATGTAATAGTATATTCCATTGAAATCAATTATAATAACAATCTTCTAATTTTTCACCAAACTATCTATCAGATTCAAAAGAAAGAAGTTGAGTAATACATAATGAAAATAAATGTACTTCAGTAGACACACATTATATATTTTATCAGTTAGGCTGGAGAAGTTTAATTGCTTTAATAATAGTTATTATAAGTTTGGAAATCCCCATTCAGATGAAACTTGTCATCAATAGAGCACTCTCACTGCCATGATAACCATGCCAGTAAGAGATCAAGTTTGATATTAACCATACTACAAATAATCACTGACAATGGATGCAGCAAGGCTACAATCACAACGATACTTAATGTGTTTATGACAGTATAGAATTATTTATGTTCTTTAATATTCTCATATATATATATATATATATTATGTGATTTATTTTCATATTTTGGCAAACTGATTTAACCAACACAGCATTACATGTTCTTTGAAGTTTGAACACATAAACATGATGGATTATCATAACATTCATCTCAAGTACTTCAAATGCTCCCATAAGTTAACATTCAAAGCAGTTGAAACTTCTTTTCACCAGATTGGTAACGAAGGTGCATTTTTTCTAACACTATGAAACTTTATTCTCTGAAACACAAAAAGAATTAGAGACGAATTACAAATATGAAGATAAGCAAGAGTAATTTGCCACAATCTTATGAAGAGTAGCATAACCGCCCACAATAATCATAGCAAAAACCTCAATCTTATCCTCCATCTCATTATTATTATTATTATTATTATTTTTGATAAGTAAGTAATGAGTTTCTAATACTTTGTGTTCACAATGATAAACACAAAATGTCAAAAAAATTACAATGTCTCAAAAGGAAAACCTAAGAGAAACTTGAAATTCTAAAATAGAAGAACAATGAGTGAAACCCCAAATCCGGGACCAATTGAAAAGAGTACGAGCAAACAATCACATTATTTTTGAGAAGTACCCTCCATCTCACTATTAAGGAAGGAGGAAGTGCTATTTGAGTTAGAACTCGTTGTTATGAAAACCTTGAGAATGCAATTACTTAAACCTGTAAACAAACCACAACCTCACCTTCTCAGAGAATTTGCTCACACCATCAAGTTCTCAAAACTGTGAACAACACAGCTCTCATGATTTCTACATATACAGCTCCCTAGTAATTTTGTACTTGTCAAAGTGCAAGCAACTAAGTCAACCCCCAAAAACCCATTTTGGTAAAAAACCCATGGATGAAAAATATACTCTTTTCCAGCCATGAAAGCCACAAAAAAATTCCAATCCAAATGAGTATCTCAACACCACAAACTCTAGGCAAACACTGGCTCACAAAGGCACATAATAAATCTTAATATATCCAAAAGTTTCATTCTTTTTCCCATCAAAATCCCACAATATCAGCCAATATAAGCAATATCTCAGAGAACCCATTTTTCCTTTCACCTCCAAATCCCATTAGAAACACACAAATCATTGAAATTTTGCATTTTTTTTTTCCCACTCAACTGAACTTAATACGAGTGTTTAGAATATACCATAATGAGCTCTAAAATTTCCTTTTCTTTAATCTGAGAATTAAGAAACAAAGGTGTAGACTGTAGAGTTGAATATTTCATGTTCTTTTCTTTTTCCTTAACCTTCATTTTGCTAAGCAACCAAAGTGCAATACAGAGAGAGAGAGAGATTACCTGCACTCATTTGTAAAAGCTTTTTTTCTTTTAAAATTATAATTGTTGCTGGGTCGGGTCGCGGGTTTTTGGGTTGCTGGCCTGAATACGTGATGGCGACAGTGGCTCTGCGGGGGAGGACCTGGGGTGCTCTCTCTCTCTCTCTCTCTCTCAAATCTCTTTCCTTTTGTTTTGTTTTGTTTTTTTTTTGGGTTAAATTACATTAACTTCCAGTTTCAAAAGAAAAAACATTTCAAAATTAATTAATTTAATCCTTAAAAACAACTTAATTTTTTTTTCGATGAACTTAAAAACAACTTAATTTATAAATACTATTAGGCCAGTTAATCATTCTCTTGTTTATCTTAGGGGCTAAATTAACTTTAAAAACTAAATTTGTCAGTTTTGAAATGTTTTAGATTTAATTGACATTAGTCGAACCTCAAGATAAATTAAAAGAATTTACCCTTAAATTTTTTTTTTTTTGGATGTTATATTGTTATACTTATTTCAAAGTTAGATGTAGGGTTTTTTTCTTCTGAAAAAATATATATATATTTATATATATATGGTGGGTTTTTATTTTATTTTATTTGCTGACATTGTTGTTCAATTCGCACGTTTTGGTATTTTCGAGTTTGATGTTTATTATTCAAATCCTCCTCCCTAGCTATCAAATTATTTTTTCAAAAAAAAAATCAACTATAAAAATCATTGAAGAATTTACTTAAGTACTATTTTGAATAAATTAATAATTTTCTATTCACAATTACCAATAATTAAAGTGAGACAATATAAGTAAGGAACAAAAAAAAAAAAAAAAAGTAATTTCTGAATAAATTAGAAAATATTATAAGTGAACGTATGATAGCACTGGTAATGGGATTATTTGTTGTGCTTGCATTGCGCAATGTATTTTGAAATATTATGAAAAAATTATCTTGTGATCCATGTTTAATACATAGTATAACACATTGCTTAAGTGAATTTACAAATATTTAATAATTTTCACTAATTTAAGTACACTTAAAAAAAATTATTCATTGCATATTATTAAATTTTCTTTGTTGAATGATATATTCCAAAATAAATTATTTATTGTAAAAAATTAGTACGCCGTCTATAAATAATTAATACATGAAAATAGTGTATTTAGTTATTTACCTTGTTAATACTTTTTTTAATTGAATAACATAAGTTTAAGTTACCACAATGTTGTCTTCAAATTTAGGCTACCACAATTTTAGTTTCATTCAAAGGAATTAAGAAATGTAATTTATTAGGATTAAATAATTAAAAATATGAATATATTATCTTAGTAAATATATTATTATTTTTTTGATAGAAAGACTAGAGCTTTATTTATGAAGATAAAGAAACAGATACATCATGGACAACAGCTTGTTCTAAGAAACAAGGACACTCTTCAATCCAAGTAGAGAAATCAACCAGGCCAAGAGCTTGTTTTGCCATTTGACATGAGAGAAAGACACTTTTCTAAACTCATTACATTCAACTATCATCCCATATATCAAACTAGAAACAGTTGATGGAGCATTTGAAACTTGCTTTAGAGCTTGTACAATAATCAATGAGTCCCCTTCTAAAACTAAGTCTCTAATTCCCACCTCTTTAGCAAAGATAATCTCAGCTTCAAATGCCTTCGCTTTAGCTTCGATAATTCCCAATGGAGCATGAAATTTCTTACTTAAACTAGCAATGAACTTCCCTTCATGGTCTCGAATAATAACATCTGCACCTACAGTCTATTGAGCCGTAAATCTTGCAGCATCAACATTAACTTTATAAGAAGGATAATTAGGTGGAGACCAAGTTACTTCTAGATGAGTTGACGGATTTGATGAAGTTCTGTTTGCAGACCAATATTCATCTAGGTAGTTCTTACACCAATCAACCAACCTCAGACCTGCCTTTCTCGGTTTCCCATGAATCACATCACTTCTTTTTATAATTAAGGGGTATTTGGTATTGTTGTTTAAACAATAGTTTTCAGTGTTCAAACACCATTACATGTATTTCCACACATTTTTTCGCTTACACGTATTTTCACAAAACAACAACATTACTAGAAATCTCTTACTTTAGGCCCAAGTATTCCAAACAATTGTATCATTCAAATACCTAGTTTGTACAATTGCTCAAAATTACATCTCAAAGAGAGCTGCAAACAAATGGTAAAGTAGCCAACAACACGAAGGACGAAGAATATACAATTAAGATTGATGGACAATATTTAGATACATATATAACAGTTGGATCTAACCTAGTGAATGGACTAAAACTTCGCCAACTATAGCCCTTGTTTTTGGATTTTGGTAAAAAGGAAAAGTGTGTATAGCTTGAAAAAAGAATCTGCCACTGGACATGTCACAACTTCAACGAACAGCCATCGGCTGGTATGCTGCTATGATCTATGCTATAAATCATTCTGTTCATCATATCTTGCATGGAATTGAATCTGAATCTGTTGGAAAAGTTGCAACTCCAGCTGAGTTTGGGGAAGATATGCCAGGCTTTCTTGGCCTATTATGCATGGGGGTGTTGAATTATCACTAGAACCGCGTTTTGAGAGCTATCGTGAGAACGAGGAGTTGGCTATGTGAGCACAAGAAAGGTTTTCAGTACACATGCCAGAGTTTTTAAATGCTAAATATAAATATATGCCAGCCAAAAATGAAACTTTTAAAATGGAAGTATAGATATGAAAATTTAAACCATTTATGCAAGAAGTTAGCATTTGAAAAGAATAAGATTCCTCTGTTGGAAATAAGGTTCTAGAATGACATGTCTGATTATACAACACTTACCACACCAATGTGCCACGGATGACTCCTAAAATCTCTGAATGTTGCTGCATCCATTTCCTGCAGAACATGAATCAGCATTCGTAGAAAATATAAAGCTATTTCTAAAAGGAACATAGTTGCTCCATTTATTGGTGGGCCCTGATTTATTGGCTCTACCCTCTCTTAGTGCCTAGAGGGTATGGTATTTGGAGAATTAGGACATGGTCCCAGCATCTAAAAGCATAAAAGTAAGCTATTGTTTTTCTCCATAGTTTTGAAGCCACAAATTTAAACTCTTGAATGAAGAGCTTCAAATGAAAAAAGGGTGGTATTCTTATTACTTTTGTTATCTTCAAATGAGAGTACCAAATAGTGAGCATTCAGCAGAGTCTTTTATATTTTATTTTATTTTGGGATGGATTATGACCAATGTTAATACTTGAAATCCTAATATTTGTTTTACACAGAATGAGGTGACATGCATCAATTGGCTTCAAAGATTGTATTAGCTGATTTATGGTGTGTGATTGCTATAAAATGATCTTAATGGGGAAACCACTTGCCTCCAACTCTATGAAGGGAACCTAAGCTTCTTACAGTATTTAAATCCGAAATTGACTTACAATACTATAGATGGGAGGCACCACAGTCTCCCCTTTAGACTTCAAATTTGGCATAACAGAGAATCCTGGTGTCAAGTCCTGTGATCTGAAAGTCCACCTGTAAGAAATAAGTAACAGTTAAACCATTGACATGGCTGGAGGACAAACAATGTGGTAGGATCTCTGAGTTCAGAAATCACCAAGAATTAGCATGTTTCTAGAGAGGCCATATTTGCAGAATCAAGCAATTCATACATACCCAATGTACAGAAAGATGCAGAATTGTGCCCATTCTCGAACTAGCAAGCGAAGCCAGTAAGTTTCTGATGAGTTATCCATGTTAATGTATATCTGTAGAATAAAATGCTTCTCAAGGAATGTTCCCAAATATTCATAATGGTATATAAATTGGAAAGAAAATCAATATATTCATACCACAGTCTCTGCCAAAGCTACTATCTGCATTGTAGCCTGAAATTTCCTGTATAACACAAAAGAAAATAGCACACAAAGTTCAAAATATTATTCTCGTTGAAGCCGGCAATTTACAACCTTGGAACATAAAACAGTTACAAACTTTCTTTCTTTCTTTATTCTTTAATTTCTTATTCAATACTTACTTGAACATCATGTACTTTGTATACACTGCATCATGCATTGTATGAACATCCTCATCCTCTATGAAGCTCAACTGCTCCCGTAATACCAACAGATTTTGAGATATATGGTGGAAAATCACATAGAATGATATAAAATAATTGAGCAGCAGAAGCACCTGAGCCACAGTGAGTTACAACAGAATTAGTATCTTGGCCAGAAAAATTATATACTGGCTTAAAATTTGCATTAGTTAGCAGATTATGACAATTTAAGAACACAATGGATTAAGCAGCTAAGAAACTCACAGAGAAGTAAGGTACAGAAGCTCTGTAACCAACAAGAGTCAAGTAAAAGACACACCCAAGTGCAGCTGTAGTGCGACGCTCAGTTACAGAAAGGCGCTCACACATGATGCAGTAACCATGAGAAATGAGCAAAAAGGACACGAAACAAGCTGTCTGAAAGAGCACTCCAGTTACGTAGACCCCAAATGACATCCACAGTGAACATACCTGAAGATTGAAGCACGAATACCTGCAAGAACAGTGCTTGAAATGTTAGGATAGTTTGAAGTGATTAAACCATACAAACGTCAAATACACATTACCTTGCCCCAGATGCTAATAACAGTTTGTGTTATCATTTTGCAGACTAAAATGAGCTATAGAGGCAACCTAAACTATGTGCCTCATAAGTTACAACATAAGTTACATAACCACCTTAAGAAATTGTCACATCATCTTCCACATAGCAGCCACAGACAACAACTTCATTTATTTTATCAATGATTTGATTTTACAACACCTCCCTCTCCTTCTGCATGTATTGTGAAAAGAACTGAATGCACAGTCATGCAAAACTAGTTAGAATAGGGTTTAGAGAAGGTTTTGCTCTCATGAATTAGGTCCTGAAAGTTTAGGTTCTTTATACCCCACTCCCCTTTATCATGCTAAAAAAGAACAAACAAAATCATAAAAATTAGGAAAGGTAGTTCAATCACATATTTTCTCATGTATGTGATGCTACATAAGCTCCATTTCAGATATCTTAGCAGCTACCTCCTAATTATTGAAATATCTTCTTTGACATAATGTAGCTTCTAGTAGCCATCCAGCACCATTAATGAGGTGGAAATTAATGATACACAGATGCAATAAACTGGAAGGCCAAAAATTAAACGCATCTTTATTTTTATTTTTTATTCTCTCAATAAATTTAAGCTAAAATTCACAATTTGACAGCAACAAGAACTTACCAAAAGAGGAAAGATAAGGCAAGTTGTAATGCTTTAATCAATGGAACGGACGCCAGTGTCCACTGCAAATTATTCGTCTGCTCTAGTATAACAATATAAAAAAAAAATTACATAAAAAATCCAATAAAAGCATACATTTCCTAGAGATTAAAAGTAAAACGAGACAAACGAGAAATCATGAACTTTACTAATTTGTTGCTCAATTTGGTTGAAAAGCTATAAAGTAAATATCTTTGAAACTTAGAATTCATTGACTGGCGCCAAGGAAAACAGAATTCCACACTGAACATAGCATGACTTAGTTATTTAGCATCATTAGGGAGAACTTTTTATTAATAGAAACAAAAGATAAAAAAAAAAACCATGAAAGTAGAGGATCAAAATGTAATTTTCATTCATAGCACATAGTTTTCCCAAAAGGCAAACAGAGAACAATATTGTGGTGTTATCTCCCCAACAAATATATAGATAAAAAAGACTCCTAAAAACAAGGGGAAAAAAAAAAGCAGCTAAGGATTATTGTATTCAAGCTTGCACAGGCCCCAAATCCTGCAAAAAGAAAATAGTAATTCTCTCTGTCTTCCTAACATTTCTCTCAGCATCCAAACAGAGCATAAAGGCAATAGAAACCAATAGAAAATGAAAAAAAAAAAAAAAAAAAAATACCATGAACTGAAAAGCTTAAAAACCAAAACTTGTATCGAAATGAAACATACCCATCAAACTAAAACGCTCAAATTCCATATCCAATCATAATATTTGAATAAAACTAGGAAAAAATTTTTCAAAAAAAAAAAAAAAAAAGAAGAAGAAGAAGAAGGACCTGAAAGTGGCGGTTTTTGTAGGTATTGATGGTCCAAGAACAAGCGGAGAAGACCCAGATGGAGAAGAAGGCAAGGTACACAGAAGGCAGTGGCCGATACGACTCGTTGAGTCCGATACGATACGACACGGTACTTGCTGGTACTTCCATTTTGAACGAAACAGAGCAAGCAAGAAAAGCCTTTTTTAAGGTACTTTAAAAGTTTCAAAACAGAGTTTTTTTTGGAAAGATAAGCAGCTTTTTAATTCTGCTTTTCAGTTTAAAGTTATGTTTCTTTCTCGTTTCATGTATGGCTTTGTGCTTGTGCTTCTGTTTTGGGTTTTATTCTGTGCGCTTAATTTATATACATAGGATTTACACGTGTTCCTTTGCCATGTACTTTTGGATTATTTTTTTTTAAATACTAAATATTTTTATAACAAACACAGAGAGAAAGAGAGAAATTTTAAATAAACTTATAGTAGTGTATATTTAAAAGAGCCTAATTTTATTGAATTAATTAAGATGTAAGGTATTTTTTTTTGATAATTAATTAAGAAGTGACATATACTAAATACCACTACATAGGATTAAATTATGATTAAAAGTTCGTTCGTCAAAAAAATAATGATTAAATTCATGAATTCTTTAAAATCTGAGTTCGGTTGTTCATGTTGTGTTGCAAATGTGCCCTGTAAGAGTTACTTTATTTTAGTTTTTACTTTATTTTGGGAATACATTATTGCATAAAGTACATTTAGTGAACTTGTGATCTTCTCAATTCTGATAGAGTCATCCCTTTAGAAGACATTAATTTAATTTGTGAAAGTTTACATTTTTTTTCTTCTTCTGTTAGTGTGCCTTTGAAATGTAATAGAGCTGCTCCAGCTTTTGTTAGTATTGCCAAAAAGAAAGGAGAAATCTATTCTTAGTTGGAAAAATGCCCATATTTTCTCTTTTCAATTGTACACTGCGATATTAAACTAATAAAGTCTATTATCAATTCCCTAAAAAAAAAGTTAAAATGTCTTAGTATTTCAAAATTTTTTTAAGTGTGGAATAAGGGACTCGTGAATAAATCTTATCTACATGAGAAAAAGTTTAGTTTTATAATCAAAACATTACCAACATATTTATATAGGTAAAATAACAATGGATGACTTGGTAATACTCATATGTTTCATCCGTTTGTTAAGAGCCCTGAAACTCAGTGATATGGTCTATTCTTAGAACCAAACTTCAAATTCCCCCATTCGTGTATTTCTTAAGTTTTTCTTTTACCTAAAAAGAAAAACATATGAAATGATGAATGACAATGATCTGTGTAGTTTCATGGACAAAGGATCGTGTCTGCGTTGACGATATTTAGGATTTAAAAAAAAAAAATTTCTAGTATAGTGAGAAGTTTTAGAACCATTTTAAGTTCAGGGAGAAAAAGTAATCAATAATCATCATTAGAAAGAGCTTCTTTTTTTTTTTTTTTTTTTTTTTTTTTTCAATCTGTACCAGGAAAGCAAAGAGGGTTAGGGTAGTAAATTAAATCATATTTCTTCAAGTCAATTTAGTTTTTTATTTGATCAAAATGAGGTTAGTGGTTATCAAAAAAATAAACAAAAACAATGTTAGTGGTGCAAGTGCATGAACAAAACCACACCCTCATGCACTCCTTTTTTCCAGGCCAAATTTTGGAGGATCTACTCAACCATCAAAAGATTATTTTCATAAAAATTATCATTCATTTTTTTTCCTTGGACAGTTAGACCTGTTCTAATATGCATACGTTTTAAATAAATAAATAAATAAAAATCCAAAGGTAGCATTCTTTGCATGGGCTTGGGAATTATTTATTTTTTAATACGAATGTAATTATTCTTTTCAACAAGGACGTGAAGAGCACTTCAACTCTGCCAATAATTAGGTGTGCAGAATACACATGGCTTGTAGATAGCATGATATAAACAATTATGATTATTTTTTCCCCTTTTCAACAACAAGTGGAGGGAGAACGAATTCTAATCCAAATTCTCCTCCATATATAAGAGAATTGATTGGATAATAATGCTATTAAGTCATAAGTCTCTTTTTGATGATGTTCATGTATCATGTTATTAAAAAATATAAATAATCACAAACTTTCATGAAAGGATTGTTTCTAACTTTCTTTTTCATTTATATTGGCCAATCATTATTTGGTAACATAATTGTGATAGTTAATGAAATGCAAGCCAATATTTAAATTTCTAAATTGATATATTTGCATTTTTGGAGGGATTTTTTTGAAAGTAGATAATGAGAGAGAGAAGATAGGATTTGAACCCACAGACATGAGGCACCAGAAAGAACACTATTACCACTGAGTTATCACAAACATAGGCAATTATGTTGTTAGTAAGGCTCTATATTTGTCAATGTTGAAAGATATTCTTAAAATAAATAATGTAAAATTAAATTATATTACTCTAGAGTTCCTAAGGTAATTTCGTCTTGAGTTCTTAAAATCTTATCAATTTATTTTGAAATGATTGGACTGAATTTTGCTATATAATAAATAATTTACATAAATACCAAAATAATGTTAGTCAACATTTAAAAAAAAATGTTGATGATGTGGTAAAATATAATCTATTCATTCAAAATTAATAGGTAAAATTTTAAGAATTTTATGGTGTAATTATGACCTTAATCCAAAAACATATTGTCATTAAGGAAACATTTTATTGCAATTATTGTAACATTGTGGCAATGTGATGAAAACAAGAGTAATGTTATAGATAACAATTTTAACAACATTTTTCATAATAGCTAAGTTGATAGGTTTTTATTAGTTTTCACCTGAGCCAACCACCAACATCACTTTATTATCTATCATTAACAAATAATCACTTCAATAGTTGTGAAATTATTGTGAGAAAAGGAATTATTTTTAAAACAAACAACTGCATTGAATAAAGCACTATGAAAGGTGTTAATTTTATGAAAAATAGATGAGAGAGGCAATAAACAAATGTTTCCAATAGTTAATAATTAAATGTCATCATATAAGTGGCATTACTGGGGTAATAAGCTTCATTTTCATTTCTTATTGCCTTTTGAGTGATTTGCAGGGCACAAAAGGTCCAACCCTATTATATTAAATGACATAAAAAATAAAAAAAACTTTTGTTTGGAATGTATTAGTCACCAAATCAACCTAGGGAAGCAGGTTCCTTACATGGGTGCAGGACCAGATCAACCACTGTACAAAGTATTAGGCAACTGCCATTGACCTTTCTTGAAGGCAAAGAGCTTTTAATAAAAGCCTCAATAAAATCAGGCAGCTGGGTTTTAGATATAATAGTTGTAGCTAGTCATCCATAGAAATGTAACATTAGGTGAACAAACTCACTACCATAACTAGTTTCATTCAATCCTACTCCATTCAGGGAACAAATTTTCTCACTTTTATTAATTAAAATGGAGTCATCATTCAAAAGCTTTTAAAACAAAACGTCACAGTCATGTGAAAGCAATTACCAATTTTAAGAAACTTATTTGGGCCAAAATTTGGCTGAAAAAATAGCATGCTTAGCTTGTTTCTTTCCTCCAAGTTTGGCACTATAAAAGTATAAGTTCTTCTTCAAAGTTTGCTGATGGGAAGGACTTTACTTGTTTCAACTTTCAAGTTTGTCCTACACAAAACAAATCTAACCCCTCAATGATAATGATATATTTGTAGCTTTTGACATAATTTTCTTGGTCAATATATTTTATGGCAAGCAAAATACTGCACTTAAAAGAAGTAATAAATGGACAAATTAGAAAGACAAATAACATTATTGCATTAGGGGCTTAGGGCCCATTTTTTCCCTCCAGAATTGCGTAATTTTTGGTTGAATGGTGTAGTCTTGTAGAAAAAACAAGGTCCCAAATTGAAGTTGAATGGTAAACGATATTGATTAAAGTCCTTACAAGTGGAACTATAGGATTCGTGGACCAAATCTAGACCTAAAAGACTTGCATTAATATGCATGAATAATTCTCTTTTATTTCTCTGCTAGTGATTCAACTTCCCATTGAATATATTCCAGAAATTTGAGAATCAAAATTGTTGTTACTTCAAAGCAAATATCAATGGCAAGCACCTAGATTGCTTGAGAAATTAGCTTTATTACTTGTGCATCTATTTATAACAATTTTACTTTTTTTTTTTTTGGGGGTTAACATAGTCCGTTCAATTTTATTTATAATGAAGATAATCCATTTTTTAGATATGAATATTTTAAATAGAGAGGTTCTTTTATACAGAATATTATTGAAATTTTGATCTTTCAACTTGGGCTCTTTTTCATATAGGTCCAATTTAATTTGATTTCTGCTTTTCTTATTTGGGCATTGATTGAAGAATATGGGGAAAAACAAAAGACTCGTCCATTTGTAATTTTGTATGGGCAATTGGGCATGATTTTCGACAGAAAATTTTTCTGGGTCCATTAACCCTTACGGCCCAATTAGTTATCGTGTTGGATCATATAGATGATGGGCTACAATAATTTTTAGTAATTTCCTAACGAGTAGAGAATCAAATGTGGGCTAAAATACTGTTGATCTCAAATATGGGAATGGGTTCAGCTGATTTTTGCCTGCCCAAGCCCAAGCTCAATAATGCCTTTTACTCCGTTTCTTAAGTTGTACTAAGATCCGAATTCGGCCCAACATCTCATGTACCAAACTACGAATGTCTTCCCTGTTTCCATTTAAAACAACTTTTACAATAAAATTGCAAAAGGGAAAAGAACAATTACATGAGAAAATTTTTGGGAAAATATAAAACCAGTTGATTTTTTTTACAGCCTTTTATATTTCCTATAAAAGTGCTATTAAAACTTTCTTAAAATTATTTATTAAAAAATGCCTTAAGAGTACTTGTTAACTAAACCTTATATATATAGGACAAAATTTAAGTACAGTACTTTATGTGTTGTTCCTTAAGTTCCTTTCTTAAGATTCAGCCATGTGGTTACTTAATTAAAAAATACACTTCCATCCCATGAAAAAAAATCCACGTGACAGAATTTTAAGAAGGAAATCTAAGGAACAACATCTAAGTACTGTACCTAAGTCTTGCCCCTATATAAATATATATATATTTATATATATATATTAGGAGTAGTTCTAGGACTACAAAATGCCTTGAGAGTTTATAGACTATACTCTATAGTCTATAGTCAATACTTACACTTCCCTTATTAAAAAATGCTTTGAGAGTACCTGTTAACCAAACCCTATATATATTTTAGGAGTAGTTCTAGGACCACAAATTATGCCACAACTTTTTTGCCACAATTCTAACGTGATTGTGAGTGGTTAACCATCACTTACACATAAACCCACCATTTTTTTTCATCAATCACATTTTGTTACGTCACAGTTGTGACAAGAAGTTGTGAAAAAATTTGTGATCTTAGACTTTTCCATATTTTAGAAGAATACTAGACACTCTATACTCTACCCTCTATTCCTACACTTCTCTTATTTAAAAATGCCATGAGAGTATGTTAACTAAATCCTATATATATTTTGGGAGTAGTTTTAGGAGCATAATTTATTTCAGAATTTTTTTACCACAATTCTGACATGGCAGATTATGAGTGGTTAAACCCACTATTTTTTTTTCATCAATCACGTTCTGCAATGTCACAATTGTAACACGAAGTTGTGAAAAAATTTGTAGTCTTAAATTTTTCCATACTTTAAAAGAATACTATGCAATCTATAGTCTATATATAGTCTGTAGTCTCTACCTACACTTCTTATTTTGGACAAAAAAAACCTACGCCTTTGAAAAAAACGACAAATATTAGGCTATTCACAAACAAGTTACTTTTGGCCCTAAAAGTTATCATTATCTAAGAAACAATTTTGAATGTAAAACGTCATTATCTATGATGACTAATAAAGTTAAGAAGAATTTTGGAGAAGATTAAGAAGTTAATATGGTAAGTGGTAACTGGGACCCTAACTTTGTAGTCGTTAAAGCTTACCTTAATTAGTGCTCAATCATTCTTACAATTTTTATTTCTGCAATGACATTGAGAATATATATGATTATGAGCCCATTCAGACGCCGGTATTAGGTGATGGACTATTGTTTTTTTTTTTTTTTTTTTTTAATAATGTAATGCGTTTGGATTTTTTTGGGCTAGTACTAGACCAGTAGATTGTAGATAGAAAAAATTCAATCAGACCCACAATTGGATTTTTAATGTAATGTGTTAGGACTTTTTTTAATGAAAGATTAAGATATCCTTTTATTTTTTGTTTTTTCTGATTTAGATTATGTTTAGTTTAAGGGAAGAGGGTGGAAACTGGAAAGGAAAGAAGACAAGGGAAAAGAAAACAATTTCTTTATTTTGTTGACGGGAATTTGAGATGGGAAAAAGCCAAGAAAGAAGGAAAAAGAAAGTTTTGAAGTGGTGGTACTCATAGTCATAACGAGTATATTTATTTTCTTTTTTAGTTCCTCTTTAGTTTTACAAACCAAACACTTCGGAAAGAAAATTTCTTTCCTTTCTTCTCCTATCTTTTCTTTCCTTCTTTGTGCCCAACATAACAGCTCCACTTAACTAGTTAAACCCAGATCTATATCACTCCAAACATGATGAAAAGTGAAAACCAAAGAGAAAAACCTATTTGTTGCGTTTGGTATGGCTATATTGTTGCCATCATTTCAATGCACTAAACTTGATTGAGCACACAATTACGCAACTCAAACGGTCAAACCCAATATCCTAGTCTATTTTACACAAGTAAATTGTAGGGACTTTCTCTATAAGACATTATATTTTATGATTATATATGTATATATATAAAATTTCATTCATACAAAACCCTTTTATCTCATGGGCACGTGTGTATGGGCATTGGAATTGGTCTTTGGCATTAATAAGGCTATACCATAAGTTTGTTGTCAAAGGTTTCATGGGTTAGTGATTCCTTCAATCACAATAATTATTTTATTATGCACTCGTAGCATATAACCAATGCACAAGATATCTTCTCTCAAAGGAATAAGCTTGACTTTCCATAAGAAAATACAACAAGGCTATAGCTAGGTTGGGTCAAAAACTCTGGCTGCCTATTATTTGGTGAACCTAACCTCTATTACCACTGCACAATGTAGGGCCTAAGGGTATGAGTTAGAAGCCTCTAGTGTGGTCAAAGAAGCATAAGCATCCAAGTCAGGGTCATTCTTTAAGTAGTTAACATAAGAAACATCCAAATTCTAGGTCATTATGAATGAATTAACATAAGAAGCATGTGGGTGATTTTAAATTGGTAATTAAGAGAAAAACACCAAAGTTCAATGTAATGATGGGGAAGTTGGTTGCAGGGTAAGTAGCTGCCATATTTGAAGAAGTCCAAATTAATAGTCTTCATAAAAAATATGTATTCCATTCACAATGCAGGGCCTGAGTGTATGAGTTAGCTCTAGTGTGGTCACAGAGCATAAGCATCCAAATTCAGAGTCATTCTTAATTAAGTAATTAGCATAAGATGCATCCAAATTCTAAGTTATTGTAAAGTAATTAACATAAGAAGCATGTTGACGATTTTGAATTGGTAATTAAGAGAAAAGCACCAAAGTTCCATGGACTGATGGGGAAGTTGGTCATTGGTGCATGATAAGTAGCTGGCGTATTTTGAAGAAGCCAAGATTAATAATTATAATAAAAATATATATTGCATACTGAGAAATTACCTAATCCAATCTATGTAGATATTTTGATCATAACTTTAAATTACAGTTTAATCAATTAAGGCTAATCTATCAATTAACAAAAAGTTTAACCGTTTAAGTGATTAACCTATTGATTATGGATGCTAACATAAAGCATGGATAAAGCACATTTGAGTGCTAGAAATGTAAAACCACAAAAATTTGAAGACACAATACCACAAAATAACATTGGATGAATTATCAAAGAGGAAATCTAAAAATCGGGCAAAAAAACCTCTCTGCAGTTTATTGCCCAAAGTGATCCACTATTTTTTGAGATACAGCAAACTTGTACTCCCGCCGACCAAGCTTTTGCTAGCAATTGACTTCACACGTCCTTTCTCTATTCAACCTACTAGATCCACAATCAACCACCGATTGCATCTCTAACACCATGGTTGGATATGGGTTGCTCCAATGACTCCCAAGTGCCAATCAACACCAACAACTCTGAGATTTGAATTGGATGTGATGGTTCTAGTCACCTCTTAATGAATTGTGAGAGTAATAAGGTAAGGAGATTGCTCTACGTTTTTCTCTAGGGTTTGAAGGCTCTCTCTTTCTATTCATATAGCAATTGGGTGTATTGTTCAATCTTCAGCACTGGCCTACTCCAACCTTCTAATACAAATACCTGTATATCCACACAATATACAAGATACATTAAAATTGAAAAAATTAAATACAAAAAAAAAAAAAAAAAAAATTACACGAAATTTTCCAACAAAACTAATTAAGATCCTAACACATACAATTGACAAATATCAGTGTTGGCCCTCTTGGGAGAAATCATTATCATTGCAAATAACCGAATATTTTGGTGAAGAATATAAGAGCATTAACATCTGGTTTCTAAAAAAAAATATCATTTTTTCATCTCAAAAGCTACTTTATCTATTATACCATACCATTTTACAATACACCCAACATCTCAACTTTTATTTTACCATACAACACATTAAAATAATATATCTACACAATAAAATAATCCCAAAACCATCTCTATTCTCTCCCATATCTCTCCTTTCTCTAATTTTTGTCTCTCTCTTTCTTTCTCTCGACCACCTATCACCGCTGAGCAACCCAATAGCACCACCCACCGGCACAGTTGCCGATTCAAACCCAAACATAATACCCAAGCAAAACCCAATTACCTAAACAAAAACTCAAAGCCAAAACCCAAATAAACCCAAAACCCAAACCACCTGCCACTTCCATTGCAACCACTTGCTACCACCACCACCACAACAAACAAACCCAAAACAATCATCCAAAACCCAAACCACCATTACCTCACTACTCATCACCCACCATTGCCAACATAAAACCCACAAATGACCAATAAAACCCAAGATATTGCCACCAATCCAACAACATCACCGAAATTGGAACCACCATAATCAAACAAAAATCGGACCCATGCCACCGTGCCTCCATCATTGGTCCCACGCCACTGCGCCTCCATCACAGGACCACGCCACAGCCTAGCAACAACCATGTCGCTACAACAAGACCCACGCCGCCACTAGATCCATGCCGGACCCACGACCCATACCATAAAAAAAACCACCACCATGAGAGAGAGAGAGCTTTATCGAGAGAGAGAGAGAGAGAGAGAGAGAGAGAGAGAGGTATATATTTTAGGTAGGGAATAAAAAATATTATTTTAGGTTTGGAACATTGCTACAGTACTATCCTAAATTTAGGATGGTATTGTAGCTAAGTTGTAATTCTTTATACAATTACAACTTTGAGTAATGCATCTTTTTATTGATTTGATTCTAAAATTTAGCATATTTGAAATTTTACAATTCCAAATACTGATGCTCCAAGGGTATACTATACCCAAAAAAATTTACTTTTACATGAACCTAATGGTAACAACCACTAAAAGAGCTCATATGCTAATGCAAACACTATGATGTGTGATCCTTATTATTGTTTTTTTTTTTTTTTTTTTTTTTTTTTTACAAGATAGAATTTCTACTCTAACCTAATCTAAGTGTATATGTGTGTGAAGCTCCCTCCTGGAGACTTGAACTGCGGCCCTTGCCCCCAACACCCCACAAGCATTTATACTTGTGGAATGACCACCGCACCAAGAGTACGCGGTGGTGATCCTTATTATTGTTAATTCTTTTGAAGTCTATGATCCTTATTTATTGTCATTATTAGTTGATGTAAACAAGCTCAAGCCGTTGTTGCGTTTATTCAAGCTTAAAGCTATAGGAAATAGTAAATTTAAGCATTCAACCATTGTTAAACATCATTCATGTCTAGAAATAAAAAGATTCTGTGAATATTGTTTTGAAAATTGGGTGCCAGTTTGATGTCCACATAAAGTAGCCAAACAATAGGGGAAAAATATAAGGAAAGAAGGACCACATATATATAAATATATATATATATATATTTATATATATACACATTATTGTTTTGAATAGTTAATCGAAATTTCTAGGATCTTGAACCCATTATTAATTTAATAGATTAGAGTATTTTTTTATAAAATTATTTATATAGTATATGCCAGTAACTCTAAACGTGCAGAGAGAAGCAACTTTGGGAAAGTCTGGCTTCAAATTGTATTAGAAAATCAGAAATAATGACCTTTAGCCGACCAAGGACAGAAGTCTTTTTCTAATTTTCAAATTTGATTTTCTCATTTTCAATCGAAGCTGAATAGTTCTTTTCCAATGTGATTTCTTGTGGGCGAGCCTAAAGCAACCACCAAACCTATATTGAATTCCTTAATAATTATAAAATTTTTTTTGGTTTCAATGACAACGAGTGATTATAAATTAAAGGTTAGACTTTTGGGCACAAATTGCCCAAATGACACGAATTCTAGACTAAAATTTAATATATTGTCTCAAAAAAAAAAAAAAATTGTATATGCAAGGTAGAGAATGATCTATTTCCGTTCAAAAGGAAAAGGACCCCCAAAAAAAAAAAAAAGTGAGAAAAAAAGAAAAAAGCAGGCATGTGGAATTGTTCCAAAACTGCTACAAAAAGCAGTCCTAGTTTTGAGAAGAATATATGTCCAAAAAAGTAGAAAAAATATAAGAAAAGTAGCACAATCCCTATAATAATAATAGACACGTGAAAGAAAAATTGTAAAGCAGATTTTCTTTTTAATTTCCATGGCATAAATACTTAGATTTAGGCACTTGCATTAAGTAAAAGATATGAAGTTATTTAAATGTGGATTTGGTAAGATGTGATTTAAAGTCACATTTGCAATATGGCAAAGAAATTAACTCATGCATCCTTTATGGGGAAAAAAAAATATTTCTAGATTGTCAGCTTTTTTGTTACCACAATTTTTTATTTTCCTAATTGGAATACATAAAGCGTTTACCATTGGCTTTATAAACACAAACTCAAAAAAATGAAAAATTGATATTAAAATTTTGGCTTAGAAATGACCTAAGGTCCTAAACTAATTTCAATTTCAACTAATTTACATGGGAAAAGAGGGGAATCCCCCCTCCCTCCTCCCCCCCCCCCCCCAAAAAAAAAAAGAGAGAAGAAAGAAAGAATAGAATAAATTTGACTAGGAAGCACACCATGTCAAGGGCCTGAAATGTTTAGGGTAATGTTAGGAATATAATTATTTTTATAATATTTTTAACAATCTATTAATTAAGGATAAATTATAATTCGATCAATATTACTTTTAAATATATATATAATTTTTAACGGGTTTAGCTTACCTTCAGTACTTTTTTAACTGGAATTTCCTTTTGTTTTAATGAAAAACTGTCATATCGTCTACTAACTAAATAAAAGGTGAAGATTAAAACCCACTACCACTTGTCATTGTATATTTAAAACAAATGGACATGTCCAGTTAAAAAAGTATTGGAGGTAAGCCAAACCCATTTTTAAGAATACAAATTCTCTATACCACATTTTTGTGTTTTACTTTATATTCCATCAATCACAATTTGTCATGTATTTGTTTAACTTTCCCTATAAAATAGCCAAAGTTAAAAATGAAAAAAAATAAATATATGACAAGTTATGATTGGTGGAACATAAAGTGGAGCACAAAAAATAGTACAGAGAATTTGTATTCTATTTTTAATCATGAAATAATCACAACATACTGCAGCAACAATTATGAAAAAAATGTGAAATATTTTGTATTTTTATACCAATGAATCAACTAATGACATTTTATTTTTTTATTTTTTATGGTGACTTATATTTGTAGTTAGAACCTCATTTCTCTTTCTCTCGTTGTCTAAACTAATTTAAAATTTCCAAAAAATATTGTTGTTTCATCTAGACAATGATGATTGGATTTGACTGAAACAAATATATATATATATATACATACTTTTTTATTTTTTAAAGGCTGGCTTCTCAAAACCTGTATTTTGCTAATAATGTTTTCCTCGTTTGTATAATTGTATGTCTATACTTTTGGCTGATTCTCAAAAGAAAAAAAAAAAAGAAAAAAAAAAAACGTTTACAGTTTTGGCTCTAAATAATGAGTCGTGTGTTTTGTCATTTGTGTGAAAAAAAATCTAAATCTTCTGTTCCAAATTAACGTGGCCCATGAATGAAACCTCAAGTTGTTTTTTAGTGATCCTGCTGTGTATTGTGCTGAAATCGATGCAATCTCGTGTTCTGAGCCAATAATGAAGCATGTAAAACTTAAGCTTATTATTAGTGTGTGTTTATTTACATATATAAATATATATATTTTTTTTTTTGAGAAACCTTATTATTAGTATTTTTTTTAATGGGAATATTATTGGTATTCTTCTTTATATATATAGTATTATTTTGGCTAATCATTCTATGATTCTATGATTCATCTCTTTTTCTTTTTAAACACTGTAGTGCCACCAAATAGAACAGGAAAAGGAAATCCCAACATATATACAGGATCTTCATTTTGTGGGTACCTAATCTTCTTGAGATAATTGTGTTGGATATATAGGTGTATTCTTAAACTAACCAAATCAAAACCAATTGTTCAAAGTTCTAAATAATGATCAAGGCAATCATTTTTATTGGGATGGTACATGCTCCTCTCTATGCATGTATGTACGAAAAAGAAAAAGAAAATCCCAACTTGGTAGCTATATGTGACTATCACAGAATCGGAATAGACCAGCAGATTGAATGAATGAGTGTGATTTAAATTCAATTTTAGTAATCAAATGAGACAATATTATCAACATAAGATTGTTTGTATACACCTACCATTATTATCAACATTGTTTTGTAATTTTATATACAACAACCATATTTATATACATGGACCTATTTAGTACATTGAGTATTAAATGGTATAGTACATTGAGTATTAATCGTTGAATATTATTGGACTAGTAATTTCTGCTTACGAGTTGTGGGGTGTACAGTACAGACTCACTTTCAAGAAAAAAAAATGTCGCATTTGTTACGTGATCCAATAGTAATATTAAACCCATACAAAAAGCCATTTTGCTGAGTTTCTGATAAAAGCGTGCCAATGATGTAATGGCTAGCCATACTAGAATTTAATTCGTTTTTTTTTTTTTTCGGTAAACCATACTAGAATTTCAACATGACAATAATGTTGCTTTTAAATTTTTTTTAAAAGTTTTATTTTAACCTCTATTGTTGCTTATAGAAACACATGCAATGTATTATTATGAAATCATGCACCTTGTTTGAAACTTTACAATGCTAGAAAGCATCCACTACTATTACATACATTGATGCTTATCTTTGTATGTATTATCCCAATCAAAACTTTATTCTTCTACTTACTCATTAAAAAATAATTGACACTATGAAAAGATGAAGAGACACACCATCTTTGAGTGATGGCCTATTGATTAGGATCTCGGTGTGTGGGGTGCGGTAGATTTTGAATTTTGTACCCTTGAAAATAACAGGATAACTTGGTTCTGTTCTAGTAGTACTAGCAGAAATGTACAAAATTACGGAAATTTTTTTTTCTCAATAATTACATATACATAAAGACAAATGTTATTCACTTGGTATTGAATCAGACATGGATATAAATAATAGAAGCATGGAAACAACTTTTTTCGTAACAAATTTCATAATTATTGAGTGGTCAGCTGTCAGTGATAAATTCATGAGTGTTATTTGTGTCTACTATTTACAATCAACTATTTAAACAGTTGTGAAATTCATTACCCAAAAAAGAGTGTATCTATATCAATATGGTATATGCTACAATATTCAAACCCTTTTTTTTTTTTTTTTGTTGGAATTAAAATTTTTCTATTAAATATTCAAACATCAAATAAAATGGAGGAAGGAATAAATTTGGTCACCATTGATTGTGTGAGAAATCTATCAGGTTTTCTCTCTAGCTAGGAAAAAAAAAAAAAAAAAAAACAGAGGAGACAATGTTAACGCTGGTTAGTAGAGTTACTAAAAAAAAAAAGATAGTTATAATTTAGAAAGAGCACCCTAAGTAACAATATCTAAAATACTGTATCTAAGTTTTGCCGTTAGTGAAATAAGAATGAGATAGTTTTGAGCATTTTTGAATAAAATAAAGGACAAAGAGTAAACTGATCCTCAACGGACATATGAAGATTGAAGAGGGAGACGTGGACTAATGAGGTGAAAGAGAAGAAGAACAAAAAAAAAGAAAAGAAAAATTGAACGTTGCTGGCACAACAGTGAATAAGACACACAAACATACACAACATATACAGTAAACCCAGATGACCAATTCTTCTGTAGACCCCACAATGCCTGAACCCCTCAAGGAAAAAAAATTCCCTCAAGCCCTCTGTTAATTTTTTTAGTACTTGTACAAGTATGTTTTTGTCATTAAGAGAAATCTCAAAATAATGGTTGGTTAAAGGTCGCTTTGTGTAGGAGCGTCTCAAACTCTACCTATACTCTCTTTCTCATTCCTTCCTCTACAAAACCCCCCCTTCTCTCTCTCCCAAAATTTCTGCATTGTGGTTTGTGAGTTTGTGACATACCTTTACCTTTACCTAGCTTAGCCTATCTACATAAAAAGCATATCATATTTTTCTCAAAAATAAGTATATACTCTCTTACCTTATATCCTCACAATTGGGTCTTTGTGTACTATACTCTTTGATAACAATGACAGAATCAAACAATTCAGAAGCTACAAGTTCAAGCACAAATTCATCCACTTCTTCATCATCACCATCCTCACCATCTAGCTCATCCAATTCATCATCTAAAAAAAGACCCAATTCCCAATCCTTACCAAATAGTACTACTGCTACTGCTACCGCTACTACTACACCCAATAAAAAAGCCAGAGAGGTGGATTGTAGTAGCGACGACAACAATAACAATAAGCACGCTGTGTACCGCGGGGTACGAATGCGCAATTGGGGCAAATGGGTGTCTGAAATTCGCGAGCCGCGCAAGAAATCGCGCATCTGGCTTGGTACATTCTCGACTCCAGAAATGGCCGCACGTGCACACGATGTTGCAGCTTTGAGCATTAAAGGTAACTCTGCTGTGCTGAACTTTCCTGACCTCGCTCACGTGCTACCTCGTCCTGTTTCACTTTCTCCGCGTGACATTCAAGCCGCTGCAGCTAAAGCAGCAGCCATGGTGGACCTTGATAACAACAAGAACAACAACAGTAATAATTCAGAATCATTGTCATCATCTTCATTAACAACTACAATAACAACTACAACAACAACATGTACAGCTTCCGAGTCCGAGGAGCTGGGTGAGATTGTTGAGTTGCCAAATATAGAAGGGAGCTTTGAGTTGGGCTCGGCCGAGTCACGGACCGAGTTCATGCTGCTTGACTCGGTTGATGGTTCTTCATGGGTGTATGAGTATGACCAACCCTTTGGTTTTTGTGATCAGATATTGGCTTTGGAGGGTTTGATTCCTTGCAACTTTGAAGGTTTAGCGTGGGATTAATCACTAATTAAATTGGTGTGTATTTTTATTTTCACTACATTTCTTCTCTCTCTTTTTTCTTATTTAGTAGTACTAATTACTACTACTTTTTCTAACTGGTTCTCTCTATTGTAATATAATTAATTCTCACACAATTGAAGAGTCCTGTTTTTCTTTTTCTTTTCTTGTTTGATTTTTCATGTAGCTGTCATATACTATATACGTTTGAAATTTGATGATAAATAATTGAAATGACGCAGCAATGCATTGTCATTTTTTTTTTTCTTTCTCTTTCTTATTTTACATCTCAAATGGTCCCATATCTTACCCCTTGTAATTAGATTGGTAAACTTTGTTAAAGATTTCTGTGAAAAAATTGCATTTCCTTTCTCTTCTTTACCTTTTATGCAATTCCAAGATATTGGGCAAAAGATTATTGTTAACCTTTCTTGTGCCTTTGAATGTGACTAATTGTGTTATATATGCATGGACGCTTTACCTAAATGATAGTGTTAAGAGCTGTCTATCATGTTGGGATTAATTATGAGACACAAATGGTACATGATCAGGACAATACTTTATGATTAAATTACCTTTTGTTGTTCAAAAACAGTGTTTATTGCATAATTGTTTCTAAAGGTTCCAATAGCTCACTTGCTATGGCACATGTTCTCTTGCTACCACTTTTTTTTTTCCTTGGTGGGGATATATGGTAGACCCTATGCTATTCGGCCAATGCAACCCAATTATTGTAGACATCCTATCACTACAACACTTTTAATTTCTAGTTGCCCTATTAGTGTAATCATCAACACCTTCTTTATCACAACTAATCACCATCATCACCATCACCATAAGCATCTCTCTCTCTCTCTCTCTCTCTCATAATTTACAATTTGTCTCCACCTTCATTTTTCTTTTCTTGAATTGAAAATACTTCATGTTTGAACTTGTCTTGGGTAAGCCTAGAAGTCTACAGCACGAGTCATTACTTAGCTATTTCTTTTCCATTTAGTACTACTGCTTTGGCTATTCTTTTTCTGCCTCATTATTAGACTGTTAATTGGATTTGAATTTGAGAAACAAAAGGCGAAATGTGCCGTTGGAAGGTTCAAACTTCTTTTTGGAATGTTCAAAATTTCATTGTCATCACAAATGCAAGATTTACACCGTTGCAATGTTTTCAAATGTTGTGGTTTCTTATGACAACATCACGTGTGAAGACAAACTTGAATGAGATGCAACATGTTACTGAATGCCAAATGGGAGTAAATTTCCGGGAGACAAAACAACACTGAACTTTCTTCCCAAAAATTGCGGAATTTGGGATTTTCATATATGTGGAAAAAAAAGAGAACAAAGTTGAAAGGTTTTCAAATGTGGAGACGTCTTGTGATTCTATCATATGTTCTGTTAAATGAATGATATATGCATCATTTTCCTGAATTCTAATTAGGAATAAATTCCCAGGGGCCAGGAGAAAGAATAAGAATAAGAAAGAAAGAAAAAAAAAAAAAAAAACAAAAAACAAAGGGACTAATGCAACATGATAGTGTAGTAAGGGTTAGAGTACGATTAGACCTAAATTACCATAAGTAGGTGAGGTGAAAGATGATTACTTTAAATGGTGCATTTTTTATTATTATATTATATCATATCATATCATATACTATATAATAAAAGTTGGTTTAGAAGTCGTGGTTGCACCTAGTGGTTTCACCAAATTACAGCAATATTTTGGACACAAATAATTTTTTAGAAAGAGACAACAAATTATTTGTTTTTATCAATTTCTTTAGGTCAAAAATAATTTTTTAGATAGAGACAACAACAAATTTATTTTTAGGCGAAAACTACATTTTCGTCCCTACATTTTCACGCGATTCTCACTTTAGTCCCTATCTTTTATATTCACCGCTTTTAGTCCCTATTTAGAAAAACGCCTTCCATTTTAGTCTTTTCCGTCAGTGCCCTAATGGCAAAGTCCTATGTGGCAGACGGAACTATTAAAATAATAATAAAAAAAATTTATTTTGGCATTAAAAAATGCCACGTCAGCATCTAAATTTAAAAAAAAATTAATTTATTAATTTTAACTAAATAAAAAATTAAAAACAGAAATAAAAACCAAAAATTACATGAATTGAGATCTAAGTGTGTCTTGAACAAAAACAACAAGAACATAAACCCAGATCTAAGAACACAAAATTAAAATCCAAAAATCACAAACCCAGAAAATAAGAATTGAAAATTAAACTATAGATCCACATCAAATTAAACATGAACAAGAAATTAAACATGAAAACAAACACAAAACACAAACTTAAAAAATTAAAATAAAACCAACACAACACACTCTCTCTCTCTCTCTCTCTCTCTTTCTCTGGTGTAAATTCTTTATATCTCTCTCACTCTCAGCGATCCCAGTCATGGCCTACTCTCATTTTATACTTCTTTTTCTTCGTTCTTTCCAGATCCATTACTTGCTCTATTTGTGTTTGTATCTTTGTTTTTCTTCTTTCTTTTTAGATCCATGACTTTTTCTTTCTCTCTCTTGGTGCTTGTTTCTTTTCAAATTTTGAATTTGTGATCTTGTGTTTATGTTCAAATATCAGCAACTGATGGGTGTGGCCATGGGTCTCATCCATGGGGTTTGGCCAAAAAAATAATAAAAATAAAAATAAAAACCTAGATCCATATATAGTCACAAACCTATGATTAAATTGAGAAACCCATTTCTAAAAGTACATGAATAAACCAACCCATACCCATGAACACACACACACAGCACACAACTCTTCATTTTGATATGAGAAATTAGAGAGAGAGAGATAGTGGTGGTGGTGGCCAATGTTTTCACGACGGAGCAAGGAGGCTCCACCCCGTCGACCATGCCGTTGCTGCTCTTCGACTTTGCTCTCTCCGATTTCCTCTCTGCCGAGTCCTTCACAAACAACTCTTCATTTTGATTTAGAGGTAAGCGAAATGGGTTGTTGCTGGGTTGAATTTTTTGGTTTGGTTTTGAAATTTTTGAGATTTGATGATTGATGTGTTTTTTGGTTTATTTTTCTTGTGGGTATTCTGAATCTTTTGGGTTTACTGGAGATAGGTTTAATTGCAGGTTGTTGGTGGTTGTGAACAAAGAAAGGCAATGGCTTGGTGGTCGGCTAGTTCCAGTGATGGGTGGGGTCGGATTTGGGTTTTTTGGGTTTTCTGAAGATGGATTGCTGGGTTTGTGGATCTATAGTTTATTTTTCTGTTCTTATTTTCTGGGTTTGTGATTTTTGGATTTTAATTTTGTGTTCTTAGATCTAGGTTTGTGTTCTTGTTGTTCTTGTTCAAGACACACTTAGATTTCAATTCATGTGATTTTTGGTTTTTATTTTTGTTTTTAATTTTTTTATTTAGTTAAAATTAATAAATTATTATTATTTTTAATTTGGATGCTAACGTGGCATTTTTTAATGCCATAATAAATTTTTATTATTTTTATTTTAATAGTTTCGTCTGCCACGTAGGACTTTGCCGTTAGAGCACTGATGGAAAGGACTAAAATGGGTGGTGTTTTTCTAAATAGGGACTAAAAGCGGTGAAAATAAAAGATAGGGAACAAAGTGGGAATCGCGTGAAAATGTAGGGACAAAAATGTGGTTTTCGCCTTATTTTTATCAATTTCTTCAGGTAAAATAACTATAAGTGTTTTAATAAAACATGTAACATGCATATAAGTTTTAGTTGACAGGGACAATAACTTATTTGTTTTTATTAATTTCTTTAGATAAAGTAACAATAAGTATTTTAACAAAACAAGCAACATGCATTTTAGATAAAATAACAATAAGTGTTTTAATAAAACATGCAACATGCATCTATCTTTTAGTTGATAGAGTCAAAAACTTATTTGTTCTTATCAATTTTTTTTAAAAAAATAAAAATAAAGGAACAATAAGTGTTTTAACAAAACATGTAACATGTATCTAAGTTTCAGTTGATAGAATCAAAAACTTATTTGTTCTTATCAATTTTTTTGAAAAAATAAATAAATAAAGGAACAATAAGTGTTTTAACAAAATATGCAACATATATCTAAGTTTCAATTGATAGAGACAACAACTTATTTGTTCTTATCAATTTCTTTTGATAAAGTAACAATATGTAATGTGCATATAAATTTTAGAAATTTAAATCGTACTCCAACTAAAAATATATTATCAAAATTTCAGAACTTATATATATATTCACTAATGGTTTTTCCATAAAATCTCTCTTACACTCCACAATTTTGTTTATTTATTTATTTATTTTTTTCGGGTTGCAACAAACGCATATGTATTTGTATTGGAATGATATACATGTTGTATAGATTCATAGGTGTTGATAAATTTATATGATTCACTAATGGTCTTTCCATAAAATCTCTCTTACATACACTCCACGATTTTGTTTATTTATTTTTTTCGGTTTGCAACAAACACATATGTATTTGTATTGGAATGATATACATGTTGTATAGATTCATAGGTGTTGATAAATTTATATGATTCTCTCTCTCTCTAACAATGTTTTTCCTAATAAACAACTACTCTCATTAATTATTAAATTAATTTTTATTAATTGTTTGGATATATTTCCTCAAATTAAGGGATAAAATTAACAATAGTTTAATTTATGTACAACTTTATCATTTAAATTCTATTCAAGCTAATAGTATATTATAATTTTTTTTTAACTTCCTTCCCTAAAAAAAATGAAAAATAAAAAAAATTCTAAACTGAAATCTAGAATCCCACACAACATCCCACGCTTTTTTCCCCTCAAGTTGCATCTTACGTTTTATTAATTACTTAAAAAATTATTTTATTAATTGTTAGGATATATTTCCTTGAATCAATGGATAAGATTTAATTATAATTTAAGTTAGCTAAAACTTTATCATCTAAGTTTCAATAATTTAATCATATTTCAATGTCATTACAATTATTTTCATTATTAACTTTTTGTTGTATTATTTCATTATATTTTAACTCTCTTTGATTAATTTTGTACTTATTTATGTGTGTGTGTTTTTTTTTTTTTTTATATTGCTAGTATCAATTTTATAATGAGATCCTATTTAATATTTAATTGATTTTTATATTATTCTTATTTATTTTTCTAATATAAAATTCATATCCAATATTTTCTAGTAGACATTCAAAACTAAAAAATATTTATAAGTAAAATAAATACTATCTTCTATATAAAATTATACAGTAGAACAATAAAATCTAATTTCTTACATGAATCGTTGCAATTTCAGTTAACAATATAACCACCAAATAGCCTCAATCTACCCGAACAAAGACAAATTCACCAATCACCATATAACTCGATGAAGTAATGCTAACCAGTGCAAGATAAAGTTTATGTTGAGAAATTTTTTTATAAAAAAGAGATGACAGTTTATTATCTTTTAAAAATAAATGAGTTTTATTAAGCAAAATGATGCATGGGTGGGGCGGGGTGGGGTAGACGGGCTAAGGCAAGTATAACTTGTCCCAACCATGTCACCTCTTAAGGGCAAGAAAAATCAACGTAGAATAGAGCAAGATAGTACTAGTCAAATGAGGCGGGAATTTTTGCCATTCCTATAAAAATGAGGTGAATCATGTCTTATATCAAGTCCCTCTACTTAGAAATAACTAGCTGTTGAGTTACCAATTTCAAATTAAAATCTTCCATTCCATAAGAAAAGATATACTTTGAATGTTTCATCTTCAAATTCTTTACAAATTTATTATCATCTCAAGAAGAGAAACTCAGAAGTTCTTCAAATCAATATTAATCTTAATTGATTTAAGATATCAATCAAGCGATGACATATATATATATATATATATTTATATGATGATATTGAAAAATTTAAATCCAATAAAATCAGCGCATTTTGATGCATAGTTTGTCATCAAAATCAACTGTACACTTGGACATTGTGTTATACGTTCACCTTAAAATTTGGCTCTCTATTGCTCTCAATAGGATGTTTATGCATATACTCGGATACCCTTATCCATTCTTGAAGAATTTGATTGCTATCTTGAATAAGACAATGAAACTTTATAAGAAGTTGAAATCTTTTTCTTCGGTGGGAAATTAGATCAATTTGTCAAGTCATTAAGGTAGACAAATTGCGGTGTGTTTTGAAATTGTTGCAAGCCTAGCTTTATTGGGAGGTCATAGATTCAAATCTTATAGTATCTAATCTTAAAATAAAAAAAAATAAAAAAAAACCCAAGACACTCCGCATGGTCTTTTGCTACATATGATGGTTTTTTTGTTGTTGTTGTTGTTATTTGAGAAGAGCATAGGATGGTTAGTAGTTGGGTTCTCTTGACTTTATTATATCTTATGAAAAAAAAAAAAAAAAACACAAAAAAATTGATTGCACGATAACTTCACTATAACACTAGGATGGTACTCAATATTTTAGACCATTTCAAGGATGGATTGTTGTTAAACTGTTACAACAGCTTCCATGACCCTCTTAATCCATATTGCTGTAAAGTAGTATTCCAGAAGTTTTAAACTCTTGACTTGTGCAGTTGTACCATGATTTTGGTCTTTCGACACTTATCTTATATATGTTACCTAATAATAATAATAATAATCAAGTATTGATTTTTTTAAATTTATCTAGCTAGTTGGTTAATTGTTTAATTTTCATCCAAGCCTTTCTATCAATTAATAACTTAACAAAGAATTAGTTTACTTGTTTCAATCAAATAAGTTATGATGTTCTATAACATTTCCACACTATTAGTTATTTGTTTTTACCAGCCGATTTCAATTCCCATGTGTTTCTTGTCAATGAAATGGTTTAAAAATATCCATGCGTAATAATTAAGTATGATTATCATAGAGAGTTTCAAGTAAATATTTTTACCTAGCAATAAAAAAAAGACAAGTTAAAATCACTAGAAGTTAAGATAATTAAAGTCAAGGGATTTTTAAGCTTTAAAAACAGTATTGTTTTGTGTGAAGCAAATAAGGCCTCGTCAGCAAGCTGAGCTGACATACATAGGCTACTTCAAGCTTACATTTCTACCCAAGATGCATGTATATCATTTATTTAATTCAACGGCTATTTTTTTTATAATTTTCCTTTTTCCTTACAAATTTTTGTTTTAAAATGATATCACATTCTCCACTAAGAATTATATTAATCATATTGTATAAAGTCAATCTGTGCACCAGGAAAACTCAACTTTTGTGGGACTAAATAATTGATGAAGCTTAAAAAGGTTTGGAATTAATTACCTATACAGCAATATAAGTCAAATGGCATAAAAAAATTTCACAATAACTGGAAGGAATATTGTTTTGATACTTTATATATAAAAGTGTCGTTAGTGATGAGTATATGCGAAAGTAATGTTACTCTAATAATAATTTACTATTTTAATAAATCATAAAAAAAAAAAAAAAATTTTGAGAAAAAGTTGTGTGATTAATGTTAAGTAGTTTGAATCCAAGATACTATTACTTAGATTAGGGAAAACCATAAAAGAAAAAGAAGGAAGATTTCATTTAGATTAGCCCATTGTTTCAGTGCTCTTAGTGCTTGGTCCAATACTCCAATTTACCATATTTCACAACCAAGAAAAAAAAAAATTGACCTACCTACTCTCACAAGTCACAAGCTTCATGCTATTTGCTAACATAAAAGAAAGATATATTCTCCAAACTGAAGTTATTGTGGGCACATTCCTAACCACATATAGTCTGGGCTTGGCTCATCATCCATCAATATCAAGAACCCCTTAGCCCTAAATTGGGGTTTACCTATCGGAGACATTTTGGCATCAATATTAATTTATGATGGAAACTATTTATGAAAATGACATATGCTAAAGACTCTAGTTGGATGAAAATGACTTATATATGCTACAGGGTCACTTTACAGACTTACAGTACCTCTCTGTAGCTTTAATTTGCAACAAAAAGGAATAACTAAACGAGTTAAATATATATCTGTCCTTTTTGTGGTTTGATACTGTTTCGTTTCATTGATACCCATGAGTTTTAATTTTTCTAATCTTACTTATGGTAGAATCTGTTTGTTCTAATCAACTAATTTTATCTATTTTCTGCTAAAAGCATCAATGAAAATCAGTCACACGAAAATAATTGAATTATATACCAGGGATTGATGTGGCAAGAGAGAGAGAGAGAGATGCAGTTGAGTGAGTAATGGGTATGTAAAGATTACGTGAGTATCATATCATGTGATTTTAACACATACACTTGTCAATCTAATCCAATTTAAAAAATTTGATGTAACACAACCTCTCACGCTTAATTTTTTTGAAATTTTCCATTTTATAATACAAAAGGATTAGTTAAGTTACAATTAAGACTACTCGTAATCACTTATATAGCAGGAAAAACTTAAATCCACACCTAAATTTAAGCAATTCAAAGTATCACAAAGTATTTAATAAAAATAATTAGATACCACAAGATATACAATTAGAAAAATTGAAAATTTGCTAAGAATCTTATAATTTAGTGTCATAACATGCACTTTTTTATCGGATGAACTATAGTTCGAATCTTCGTTCCCCTATTATTATAACTATTGAATTATAAAAAAAAATTAAAAAGTTAAAAAGCATTTCTATTAAACCATAGAGGGTGTAGGTGTATTTTTACACTAATTAAACAATAATATGCTCTAAAAAGCCCGACTGGTGAATTTCCCTTTTTCTTCACTTTGTTGGACTCCATTTACTCATTCCAAAATATCCTTAAATGCTTAATTCCAACTAATATGAGTTAATGTCCGGTTAGATAAAGTTTTTTTACTGAAAGCTCTTTTTTTGAGAAGTTTTCTTTTTTTGAGAAGTTTTTTTACTGAAAGCTTTTTTGCTTTCAATAGAAACTTAACTTAATCCTTAGTTCCAAGTTCCAATTAATATGAGTTAGTGTCTATTTGCATACAAGTTTTTACTATAAATTTATTTCATTATTTGCTGAAAAATGATTAAAACATAATTGTATGTAGAAAAAAAAATAAAGATATAAAAATTGACATAAGCAAAAGCTAAAAGAATCAATTAATCTTTTTACTTATTCGAGCCATATTTTAAATCACATCTTTAGCAGTCACTTAAGCTAAGAAGCTTGTAGAATTAATCTACAATTATTTTATTTAAATTTCAACTATTGACTATTTGAATAACGTGGATGTAAAAGACCAAATTAAGCAAAAAAAAAAAAACACATTGTGTTTTTTTTTTTTTTTTGGGAATAAAAAATAGTAGAAGGATAATGTTGATGTTTTGATAGTTCGATATTTGATGAGGTGGGATTTGAATTCTGAATTTCTTTGTAAAAATTGCTAAGAGTTAATAAATGAGTTATAAGATTCTTGGTATAATATTAATGTTGTTCCTTAAGATGTTAATTACCTCTAAGCTGTTATGGTTTTTTATTTTTTATTTTTTTTAAACCATACTTACTGTTATAAATTTCCATCTTCGCGGCTATCATATCATTTACTAAAATTTGTTAGGTATATAAGATTGGCGCAACAATGGAGTCCACAAAAAAAGGGATGGCAAATACTGCCTTAAAATCATTGCATCGACATCATCATGGTACAACCCGTCTTTTTGTTCTTTTTTAGCTGCTTAGCTAAGCTACCATTGCCAATGATGCCATGGCCAACTACCAATGCTGCACGCAATTTTGTGTGAATGATTTTGATTTGAACAGTGTGGATATAGGACCAAAAAATCGGTATGGACAAAAGAAAAAAAAGTCTGCATGTTTATCATAAAAGAATATATATATTACCATTACATTTACAAGTACACACAGTTACTTTTTATGTAATTTTACCATTCTAATCATTTTTCTCCATCTTCGTGATTATATATATATCATTTGCAATATTGGATTCCTAAGAGTATTATCATCAATAATTGTAAAAATTTTAGCATTTACAGTCTCAAAACACTATTTTTACAATTTTAACATCTCATTTTACAATATACCAAACATCAAAACTTCTATTTTTTTTTTACAATTTCATTTAAATATTAATTCTTTATAATTTTTTATTCCTTTTTTGTTTTTATTTTTTTCATCCTCTCTCTCTGGTCTCACTGTCTCTCTCTCTCCCTCTCGGTCTCACTGTCTCTCCCTCTCTGCCTCTCGGTCTCACTGTCTCTCCCAGCAATCATAGCCACCGCTGGCCACTAGCCACCACAATTCCAACGACCACCACAACGATCAGAGACCCACGCCGATGAGACCCACGTCGATCAAGTCGATGACCCGCGTCGATGAGACCGATCAAGTCGATGATCCACACCGGTCACGTCGATGATCCACGAACGCAGACCCACGAACCCAGACCCACAAACCCAGACCCACGAACTCAGACCCACAAACCCAGACCCACAAAATCATCGGAGCACATCGCTGGAGCACATCAGACCACGACCCACGACCCACGACCCATGACCATTGCCGGAGCACAATCATCGGCGAAGCACACTCATCGACGAACCACATTGGCGAAGCAAAGAGAGAGAAGAGAGAAGAAAGAAGTGAGAGAGGAAAGAGAAAGATAGAAGAGAGAGAGCCGTTGAGGTGAATAAAAAAGAATTTTTCTTTTACAATGCAGCTACAGTGCGGTCTCAAATATGAGATTGTATTGTAACTGAATCTTAAAATTTTTAAGATTTAGTAGCTTTAATGTAGAGGTGTTTTTATCTCAAAAATGCTAAAAAATAGCATTTTTAGCATTTGAGAGCTTTAATGTGAATGCTCTAAGAAAGAAAGAAGGGATGGCAAACATATATTGCATTCACTACAATGGCACCACCACCTCATCCTTCAGCCTCGTATTCATCGTTGTCAATGGTATCATCACCATGTGATGATGATGATGCACATTGCTTTGTACGTGTATCATTCACAAAATTACCATCTTGGTGGTAAAGTTTTAATCAACCAAATTACATTCTCAAGCGAATTGCACACTCATTTGTTGTTTCAAAGGGAGTGCATACAGAGTGTATAATAACGAGTGTGTAACAAGATTTTCTCATATATCATGCCAAGTTAAGTGAACTTACAGGAGAACTTAAATTTGAATTGCCCTAGCTATCACACTTGTTAGGAAAAAATAACCAACTTGTAATGTTCATGCTAAATTTAGAAAGAAATGAAAAAAAGAAAAATTAGTCGCCTCGCCAATATATGTGACAATATCTGTGTTTTTTATTTTTAATAACTAAGTCAAAAAATAACTGTCTTTCTTTCATCATTAACTATCATAATCATGCATTAGGTAGAATATATAAAGAAGATCTTATCTATCTTGCTTATTAAAAAAAAAAAGACTTAGCTATCTTGACTTTGTAGAGACAGTAGATAATTAAGTTTCTAAAAAGTAGCTAGATCCTAGAATAGTGGAACTGTATGAAAGTTCAATTGGGAGTTATATACTTATATTTGCCTAGAACTTGAAAAAGTTAATTGATTAGAGATAACTAAGTTTCTAAAAAGTAGCTAGATCCTAGAATAGTGAAACTGTATGAAAGTTCAGTTGGGAGTTGTATACTTATATTTGCCTAGAACTTGAAAAAGTTAATTGATTAGACATTCTTATTCATTCATAATTCACGCAAGCTCCAATTAATGGAGGTCAATAACTTGGGTTCAGGTTTAAAAAAAAAAAAAAACTTGGGTTCAAACTTCACAGTAAGAAAGAACCTTCAACCTAGAACATAAAATTTTAAAAAGGAAATATCTTATATTATTTTTGAAAATGAACGAGGAGAATCGTTGGAGATGTATCATAGAATTATATATAATTGTATTATTCTGGTCCAAAAGAAAAAAAAAAAAAAATACTTGAGAGCTGGTTAATCCCACACCTTACAAGTGATATGCTCTCCACTCTCCAGTGATTCAATTCGTACAAATTTAATTTTTCTATAAATCTGCTATAGCTGGACGTTCTTTCCACTAATTTGGATGAACAAGAGAAAAATATATTCATCAAAGTTGAAATTAAATTTTTGATTTCTAATTTGATAACTCTTTCCTTGCATGAGTTGCATCAACACGTTACCATATATATATATGATATCATACATGTTGAGTTTTTCCCTATATAATTAATTAATTATCAATAGAAGCTAACGATATTGAGGAAATGTCAACTTTCAAGTTTCAAGCAAAGCCAACAAGGGTGATATTTCTAACTCAAAAGATTTTGATATAATTAAAAAGATTTTCAACTTGACTTTTAGTAATTTAATTAGTATAAAAATCAATTAATTAGTACTATAAGACAATTTCTTCCTTTTTTATGTCACTCTCTAGGCCTCGACTCTGAAGAAACAAGAGCCGCAGTTTAAATGAAAAATATCCTTGGTGAGGTCCCAATGACTTTAAGTTGATAAAACAAAAAAAAAAAAAAAAAAAAAGAAAAAAAGAAAAAAAAGAAAAAAAAAAGGAAAGCATTAAGGAGGAATGACACGATGTAAGTTATGTAACCATAACCAAATACCGTACGAAGAAATAAATAACACCCATGTGCTTTTTTTTAAGGGCATGGTCCTAGCTAGAAGGGTCACATGACTCATAAGTAATGCTGTGCTTTTAATGGCACGGTTGACATTGAAGGAGGTAGTGAGTTGGGTTTCCAGTATGAGTTTGAAGTACAAGGAGTACGAGTACTACTTCTAACTGAGTTACATAAAGTTTTGCTCAATTTTGTGGAAGTAGCATTGTTTTTAGTCAATTCTCAATCTCACCAAGAAATGATGATTTACACTTTGATATATAATTTTTTAAATTTTTACATCAAATGAAATATAAGTTTCGATAATATATCTGCACAACCAATTCGGATTTGCAAACCTACAAAAAGAAGTTAAAAGAAAAAAAAATGTTGAAGGATTCACCAGAGGGAAGCCTTGCTGGAGAGTTTTTGATGCCTAAGTCAGTAGTGGCATGAGAGAGAGAGAGTATTTATGTGAACTTTTGTTTGATGTAGAGCTCTCTTTTTGTAGGACATACATGAGGTCCCTAATGCGAGAGCTTTGTAACTTGCATTTCCAACAAAGGGTTCAAATATCCTATTTACCAATAATTGAAAAAAGAATGAAACATCTTGCCAGTATCTTGGAGTCATCTTCAAGGGATTCCTCCCTATAATAACTTGATGTGTGTGAGACGAGGGGACTGTACATGCCAAAATGAATAGTTAGATACTCGAAAAAGTTTTTCTTGTTTGTCAAAAAAAAAAAAAAAAAAAAAATGAAGCCCCAAATAAAATCCCAATTAGTATTCTTCCACCAATTTAGCATATAAATATTCACACTCAAGCGAGTCAATATTAAGCATGCTCGAGCGAGATAGCCATAAATTGGTTTTTAATTTCCCCATTATGTTGAGCATGCTGTGCACAATCTCATATGCATAGCTTGCTGAGTAAGTTCAATAACCCAACTAGTTTCGTTGATGATCAACTAGAGAGAGCTTTTGTTGAGCACCAAAAATCCTCATCTCTCATTTTATTTTTGGTTATTGATCTTGGTGCCTTCCCTTAAATCCTTGGGATATGAGTATGACCAAGATTTTCAAAACCATGCCTAGTATTTCATAGAAATATTCATTTTATTTACCAACTCATCTTGTGATATGCTAGAGAGTTTGAGAGTTTGAAATTATAAGACTCATCTTTCTAGGAAAATTGTGATATGATGGCAAACAGAACGTTTACTTTAACCAAAAAAAAAAAAAAAACTGAACGTTTACAGAGGTTGTATAGTGTATCTAGGCTGCAAAGGTTTTGTGAATTGTAACTATTTGTAACCATTCTTTTATAGTGAATGTTTTACGGGACTGTGTTTGTGTATTCGAAGTGGTTTTTCACTCCGTTGCTAATATATTATTATTTTTATTTTTTTATTGATTTGGTATATGCATAACTATTGTAATATATATATATATTTATATTTGTTTTTGGGTTTTTTTTTTTTTTTTTTTTTTTTTTTTTTTTTTTTTTTACAATTAGTGTGATTAATTATCAAATCTGATAATTCCACATTTTTAATTACATAGGTTCTAAACTTAATTTTTTACCATTGTATCTTATTGATTCTTCTTGTTTCCTATTTGTAGCTCATGGTCATCTTTAAGCTAAAAAAAATAATTGAAAAAAGGCATTAGTTTCTACTGTCTAGAAACAAATCTTCACACATCTTATTTTTTATTATAGTTCAACTAGTTGACACTTCTTGATATTTTCATCAAAACATTCAAAATTCAAAAATCGTTTCTCCATCATAACTGTTGAGTTATAAATAAAAAAAAAGAAAAAGAAAAGAAAGCTTCGTATTATTTATATATATATATATATATATGTTATGATAGTTCATGCGTTCTAGCTTCTAACGAGTACCATGGGGTCTACTTTGAAAGGGTTATTTCTCCACATAAGTATTTAGTGAACGTAAAAGGAGTGGACTATATACAAACACCCAATTAATCATATTAAAAATGGGCAACGTGACAACTTAGTGCATGAGTAGTATTTTAATCCATATATAAAATCATTCTTAATTACTAATAGATCCAACCTAAGTATAAAATTCTCTTATATTTACAATGCAATCATTCATGGCGATGCCAAACCCCACAGAAAAAATCCCAATAATTATCCTATTTTAATTTTGAATGATTCATATTCAAATAAGAAAATTTGCTTTTATTTAATACTCAGATGGGTATATAATCAACTAATTATTCGTCTCATCATGGCAGATCACCCCATTGGTTGTTTGCTGTTGATTGGCTGAGGTCAATCTCAATAAATCCTACTAATTGAGGTCCAACAGAATTGGCTGATATGGTAGTTAAGATGGTTTTATCAACCTTAAAGTTGGAACCAGCTCATTGTAGGCCTCTGCTATTTGGACAAGATTGTTGTTTCCTTGCAAATTGCATTATGAATTGCTTGGTTCCTGTTATCATTGCCATTTTGCTGTTTTGGATTCATTACAGAACCTGAAAATTTGTACACCTTCAAATGATAATTGATAAAAGAGAAACAATATGGACCCGTTTCTCCAATTTTTTTTTTTTTTTTTGGGTAGTGGGCTACACTTAGAAAAATACATTTCAATCGTATAATTATGGTCTGCACATTTATAGTAATGTACAAATTGGAGATGGGACCATTCCAGAGATTATTTTTTTCCTCATGCTACCTGCTCTAGTTCAGCTTCCTATATTGATATCAATTACCAAAGTTTAACTTCAACTTTGTCCCCCTTTTTGTGTGTGTTTTCCATATAGTAGGATTACTTCTTGTCCTTTATTTATTATTATCATCTTGGAGTAAAAATTTGTCCGTTATTAACAGAGTAAAGTTCTAAAAGCATAATAATAAAAAAAAAAGGAAAAAAAGAAAAAAGTTCTTAAAGCATAGATGTGCATTGAGACTATCTTCTTCAAGTTTAGAGATGGAAGGTCCTCCCTAGCTAGAAAGTGTTCTCTGTAGAAACTAGAAACTTAACATATTTTAAAATCATTTGAAACACTATTTTTTATTTCAAAAGGTTGACTAGAAACAATTTCTTATGTAAAATGCAGTATATATTGGGACTAGTTTTTGCAAATACTAAGAGAGAGATTGGAATCATCTAGAGTTTATACTTTGTAGGATAACCCTATGATATATAGTTCTTAAAATCTTAATCATCATTGTTAAATGATAATGTGACATAATCTAAATCACTGGTTTAACACAAAGACTTTACCCTCAAAAAACAACCTAGAAGATCTTAAGATATATCGATGGTTTGAACTTTGAAAACTTTATTTATCTAGCCAACCATATATCCATGGTAGAATGGGCCCCTTCAATTTTAAGTCTTTGACACAACTCGCAAGGGTTGCTGAAATCAACTCCAAATTAATTAATTTGAACAAAGCAATAGGCATCACATCTACGTGTAATTGACCCTACATCTCTCTCTCTCTCTCTCTCTCTCTCAGCCTTTGAATAGGAGGGTTGAACCCTAAAACTATAGGTGGGGCGGATGCTATTTGCTCATAAGGCTTTGAATATTTAGTTTGGGTACAAACTTGTATTACAATTTACTATACAACTATTGCTTTGGAATCTGCATTGAAAATATGGAAGAAGAAATGTTTGATGTTAGATATCATACAAATTTTATTACATAAAATTTATAAGTAATCATAAAACACAAACAATTCAAACGTTTATTTATCACATGGTTGAAGTCTATTAATCACATCTATTGCAATTTTACTTTATAAGAAACATGCATATGTAGTAGTTTTAGTATTTCTAAAGAAAAATATGAAAGCTACTACAAATTTTAGCATAAAATACTTATAAACTGTTGTAACAGGAATTGGATTGGTGTTACATTGTCAACATAATAAATAAATGTTTTAATCACTATAGTATATGATTTAAATATAATATATGAGAGAAGTCCAACGTAAGAAGCGCCTATGGCCTAATGGATAAGGCGCCTGACTTCTAATCAGGCGATTGTGGGTTCGAGTCCCACTGGGCGTGCGCGTATTATCTTTTATTGAACCAAATGTACACACTTTTTTACTATTCTAACTACACAAATTCCTGCTTGCTTCTCTGGCTTTTCTTCAACATTTATTTTACAAGGAACCTCTGAAATTTTGCCTTGTTTTTTTTTCCCTTTCTTTATAATGGAGCTCCCCTTGACTTTTTCGATTTCGTGTTGGTGTGGAAAGAACAGTGGGGGTTTGGTAAGAACATAACTCAAACATTTATGTTGGGAATTTTCCAAGCAAGAATATATATAAATATACGAAACCCACATTAAATTAACCATATTCATGTTTCAAATTCAGGCTAGTATTACAAAGTAATTAGAAAGCGTAAATGATCTAAAGGCTAAAAGTCTATGGCCTGCCTATTCCCTAGAGTATCTATCATCATATTATTGTTTTACATGTTATATGGTGGAAGGAGTAGGACTATGGATATTGTTTGGTCCCTATCTAACATCGTGTCCTTAAAATTGACACTAATTGACCTTTAGCTCTCGTCTTTATATGCTTTGTCATAGCAGAGGGTAATGCATATGATACCCACATTAAATTGACTATAGTGAAGCTTTTTTTTTTTTTTTTTGAGAAAAAGCTTGTACGTATTATAATATAGTATGCAAATTTGAGAGCGTATTTGATCCACGGTTCTGGCCTCTGCTTAGTCTCTGGAGTATTGGACATACTCAATTATTGTTCAACACGTTCAATGGTCAGTGTCTATACTGTATAGGGATGTTTGGTCCCTAACCTCACCTTTAAATTGCCCCTATTTAGTACGTTTTGGCTCTAACTCTTGGCTGTATATGCTTAGCACAGTTGGCTCTGTGACTGTGACCCAGTTATAACTTAAGCCTAGATTGATTGAGCAAAAAGTTTTCAATAAAGAGAATTGGCTTTATTATTCATGCATGCAATAATTTAAAAAAGAAAAAAAGAAAAAAGAAAAAAAAGAGAGAGCCCTTCAAATTTGATAACTCGCTTCACTTGCCATATTACGTACGTCCTGAACTAGGAAAATGAAAAACAAAATAAAAACAAGAACAAGAACAAGAACAAAAACTGTTTATATAAATTATTTTTTAGTTCAAGAAAAGCAAAGCACTTTTGTTCTAGAAGCCAACGGAGAAACTTTGGTGTCCCCCATTGAAAATGTTGGCACTTGTAAATGTCATTTTCCACATGGTTCTTGCTCTAAGGCTAGAAATTTTGGTGTCCCCCATTTAAAATGTTGGCACCTGTAAATGTCATTTTCCGCATGGTTCTTGCTCTAACTAAGGCTATTTTTTTTAACTTCTTGAACGCTTTTTTTATTCGACACGTTGGGTAAGACATTTTCTACAACAATTTTTTACAAGATTTTGTTTCTTTTGTCAATGATATGTACCATCTGCACATAAAAGACTCGTCGCTTTCTAGAACAATGCCCTATATAGAGATAGAGAGTTTGCAGCTATGGCGCTATCACATCAAATGCAAAGTTCTTAGCTTCTATGGTCGTTTTTTAGGATAGAAAATGTCTCAAGTGAAAAGAGAGGTCCTTATAATAATCTATCATAAGTTTTGAGATATCATTAGTATTATAAATACGTGAAGTAAATTAACTAGTAGGTGAGGTGTTCAATCAAAACTTGTCTCATTAATTTTTCCTTTTAGTTTTAGTGTTTATTTTTTTTTTTGTGTGCTTTTGGATTGTGTAATTGGCTCAAGAATATGAATCTCGTGCACACCTAATAATATTGTTGTGTGTGTATGCGAGAGAGAGAGAGAGAGAGAGAGAGAGAGTGAGTTTTTCATGTCAATTTGTATCTGACTTTACGACACAAGGCCTATCTTGGACCATTATGATTGTCTCAAGATATATACTTCACAAAAGAAAAAATTGATTTGTAGAATATATAAGAACCATATTGTGCAACAAGTCATCATGACATTGATAATACTCTCTTTTGCATCTTAAAATTGAGTTAACTACTCATTTGAATTTTAACCACTGATGATTAAGAGACAGATAGTGATTGATATGGAAAACCTAAATGGCCTAATGATTGTGATGATGTTTAAAAATTGAATTAAATGAAGGAAAGCTAGCAAACAAGCTTCAATTATTTATAATTAGTTTTACACTTTTTACTCACGAAAAGAAGAAAACTATGGAGGACTACAGGAGCTTTTGAAAATTAAAGAATGAAAACAAATTCTGCGAACGTGTAATGTCCCTTCAGAAAGCAATTTTATATAACCCTTTTGATTGATTAATCTTATGATTCCCAAAAGATATATAGTGCGTTTAAAATACAAATCTCTAGTCATGTGACTTTAAATTGTGTGTGAGTGACCACCGCTCCCCCTTGGTGCGGTGGTCACTCCACAAATATAAATGCTTGTGGAGTGTGGGGGGTAAGGGCCGTGGTTCAAGTCTTCAGGAGGGAGCTTCACACACATATACACTTAGATTAGGCTAGAGTAGAAATTCTATCTTGTATAAAAAAAAAAAAAAAAAAAAAAATTGTGTGTGAGTGACAAAATTTATTTGTTTCCTTATATAGAAAATAATAGTGAATGCTATGATGTCATGGTGAAGTGGAAAATGCGTGTGAAGAAAATTTTATATATTAGTTTTTTTAATAAACAAGAAAAATATATGGTTATGATTAAAACAAAATAAAGAAAAATGAAAGATATAAACTAGCTAGGAACCAAAAAATAGGTAAGGATTTGTTTAAGAAATTAACAAGTAATGATCTCTTTTTCAAAAAAGAAAAAAGAAAGAAAAAAGGTAATGATCTTATATGAACCCAATTTTGTTTTCATAGCTTTAGCTTGGACTGGTCCTATCCCATCTATGTAGCCTTAGTTGCTAGCTATTATGATTAAGCTCCTAATTGGTGATACAAAAGTTCATTATAGAAGGATGCATTATATATGGAAAATAAAATTCATGCAAAGAGGAAGAGAATTGGGTTTTTTCTTTTGTTTGGTAGGTTGGGAAAAACAAAGGAAGGAAATTAAGGAGGTGCATATTGATATTATGCTCAAGGCCACCAACTCTCTCATCCACCCAAATATGGATAGAAAATTAGAAGGAAAATGAGTTACGGAAGAAAGGATGGTGCAACAAAAGTACCATTTGCCTCTCATGATTTTCTCATTTTTTTTATACTTATTTTTGTCGTTCTTTTTTTTTTTTTTTTTAAAAAAAGTTTCTTTTGACAACATTAGCCATATAAAATTCATAGACTTATGTTCAACAAGAACATCACTAGAATGATATATGAATAAATTGAGATGTTCTAAATTAAATCTATAATTTAAAATAATTTTAACAAAATGAAAATTTTGAATTTTTTTTTTATAAAAATAAAAACAATTAATAAATAGGCCAAATAGGTTAGACATAAAAACTAATATCTCTACTTTCTTTTCTCCTACCAATCAAGGGGACATGATATCATCTTTTATCTTTTAATTTCATTTTTGATAAATTTAGGCACAGTTCTTTAATTAAGTATTGTACATCAAGTTTCACAATTAAATTCAAACACATTATTTTATTAATCAATGAAGCGTAGACAATATTATTTTTTACAAAAACAATAAAATTCAATACAGTTATTGTGAGGGGTCCGAGGACCGAGGAGGATTGGATCAGAGAATAATTTGCTTAGTACAAGTCTGAAGAGATAAATGTGCACCGAGGATTTCATCCACCTGAGGATGGAAGCAGAATCAAGACAATTGGTGTTTTGTGATGTTCCAGGGTAAGGAGAAGGGGTAGCGACGAAGGCAAGGGCGATAGGAGGAAATTTCCTGGAAGGAACACCTTCCTCCTCCGCATTGAATGCCCTGCACCAACCTTATCAGCTGCATTAATGAGGAAATAACCCATGAATAGTAACTTCACAGCTAGCAGTTCTTTCTACCACCTTCAGCAGAGTTTTGATGGGACAAGTATCCTTAGAAATGCATGGAGCATACAGGTGGAAGGCTAGGATGCAAAGAAGGGGTTTATAAAAGGAAGAGAGTCTCCCAGAAATAGGGGGACTTTTTTCTAAGAAATAGAAAAACGAGAAAGTGAACAGTGCATTATTTGGTGTAGAACTTAAACAATATATAAATAAGAAACTAATCCTCGGACCTGCTTGATGAGAGTTTTTTTTCTCATTCTCTACTTGTGTTATACCTCTTTGTTATTCTGGGCTCTTCGGTCTTAGACTTAAACCTTGTTTAGAATTGCACTTGAAATATTTTCCCACTCTCTAAAGAAATTCTATCGTTTGGGCTTGGTTTGAAGGACAAGGTACCACTGTTCTTAGTGGGCTTGGGCATTTATTTTCCAAGTACATACAATTGGTGCCGTTTGTGGAAATTTCATTTGTAGTTCACTCTTCCTAAGCTATGGCCAACTCTAGACAAGATTAAGAAGAATTTGTTGGATCTCAGCGTGTGGATCATTTTGTTAACTTGGAAAGGAGGAGAGATAGGGAGCATAACCACACCCCAAGTGTTAGGGTGGAAACGCAGTATACAGAGTGCATTGAGAGGAGCCACTTAAGAATTGGAAGTCATGTTTTGCATGAGCAAGAAACTCGGAATCTTAGGCTGGAGATTGACCATTTACACAAAAAGTTGTGTTGGAGGGAGCGTGATGGGGGAGATTTAACACCCCTATAAAGTGAAGGATCTGATGAAGGTAGAGACCGAACTTATAGACAAAGGTCTAGGACACCTCCCAGTGAATCTTTCTCTACATCTTCACGTTTAGATAAGTTAGAGAAGTATAGGAGAAGGCGAGGAGAAAGCTCATCCCCTAGGAACATGGGGAATGACGAAATGAGCAAGGCCCTTCGCTAGATTTCTAAATCACCCTTCACAAGGAAGATTGATAGAGCCAAGCTTCCCTCATCGCTTTACACAGCCTACGTTTATCATTTATAATGGGAGAACTGACCCTGTAGAACATGTAAACCACTTCAATTAGAGGATGGCTATTCATTTAAGGAATAAGGCTCTTATGTGCAAGGTATTTCCCTTTAGCCTTGGGCCTGTGGCTATGAGATGGTTCGACGGATTGGAGGAGGGTTCAATAAGATCTTTTGAAGAGCTAACTAGGGCTTTTGGAGCGAGGTTTATGACGTGCAGTAGAGTTCCTAGACTCTTGGATTCCCTGTTGTCCATGGTGATGAGGGAAGGGGAGACTTTGAAGACCTACTCTGATAGATATTGGGAAACGTTTAATGAGATAGATGGTTATTTCGAGGATGTAGCTATTAGAACCTTTAAGGTTGGGCTACCAACTGAGCATGACTTGAGGAAATCTTTGACGATGAAACCCACTCGAAGTATGCGTCAGCTTATGGACCGTATAGACGAGCATAAACGGGTGGAGGAGGATTAAACCCAAGGGAAGGGTAAGGCTAAGATGTTTCCCCCTGAAAAGAGGGATCCTCGGTTAGGAGGCTATAATCACTATCGACCTCGAAGAGAGTTCAATAATCAATCATCGAGGGTCAGCACACAAATGGTTAACTCGCTATTTAAGGAGCCAGTTTACCAAATCCTCAAGAAGGTAAAAAATGAACCTTACTTCAAATGGCCCAATAAGATAGGGGGAGACCTAACCAAGTGTAATCAGAGTCTTTATTGTCACTACCATCAAGATAGGGGACATACTACAGATGATTGTAGAACATTACGTGACCATTTGGGTCAATTGGTGAAGGCTGGGAGGTTGAAGCAGTTTTTGCACCAGTCTGCAGGGCAGACAGGCCAAGCCGGGGTTGGGTATCAGAGGGATGTTGCTTCTCGGCCGACCTTGGTTACCATCAACATAATTTTTGCCATGCCTAGGAGTGATACTAGCTCGTGCTCTGGGCCATGTTTATAGCATCAAGGCCAGAATTGGGGGATCAAGCCCGAGAATCTAAGAGAGCTAGATTGGAATCATCACCAACCTTGGGTTATTCTGAGGAGGACAAAGTGGGGACTTTCCAACCCCATGATGATGCCTTAGTGGTGGCCCTTCAGATCGGGGGATATGATGTGAAAAGGGTCCTTGTGGATCAGGGAAGCGAAGCTGAGATTATGTATCCAGATTTGTACAAGGGGTTAAATCTCAAGCCCGAGGATCTAGAGAAGTATGATTCACCTTTGGTTGGATTTGATGGAAGGACTGTAATCCCCTGGGGAATGATTAGGCTACTCGTGCAAGTTGGGGACGAGGTGGTGTAAGTTAACTTTATTATGGTTGAAGCCTATTCCCCTTATACAACTATTTTGGCGAGGCCCTGACTTCATGCTATGGGGGTAGTGTCATCTACTCTGCATTTGAAAGTCAAGTATTCCACGCGAGGACAGGTTAGAGAATTGGTTGGAAGTCAGGTAGTGGCTAGACAATGTTTGGTGGCTGCTATTAAGCAAGGGGGGGGGGGAGGAGGCCTTATAGCAATTAACTGGCCCCGAGGATGGACTTAGAGTTAAGTCACGGGGACTGCTCTTTGAAGAATTGGAAAGAGTTATGATCAGTTTAGATGAAGATAAGTATTTTCAAGTTGGGGCTTGGCTGCCCCCTGTTGAGAAGGTAGAGCTTTTGGATTTTTTGAAGAGTAATGTGGATGTCTTTGCATGGAGTGCTTACGAGGCACCAGGGATTGACCTTGAGTTTATATGTCATCAGCTGAATGTAAGTTCTGGTGTTGTACCAAGAAGGCAACCACCCCGACACTCCTCAAAGGAGCATGCCGAGGCAGTGAAAGAAAAGGTGAACAAACTTAAGCAGGTAGGGGCAATCAAAAAAGCTTTTTATCTTGAATGGTTGGCAAATACTGTGGTGGTGAAAAAGAAGAATGGGAAATGGAGCGTGTGTGTTGATTTCACGGATCTGAACAAGGTGTGCCCGAAGGATCCTTTCCCCTTTCCACGGATTGATCAGTTAGTGGATGCGACAGTTGGACATCCTCAGATGAGTTTCTTGGATGCTTTTCAAGGATACCATCAAATACTTCTAGCATTGTTTGACTAGGAGAAGATAGCCTTCCGAACTCCCACTAGGAATTACCATTATCGAGTGATGCCTTTTGGCCTAAAGAATGCTGGGTCTACGTATTAGAGAATGGTGACCCGGATGTTCGAATCGCAGATCAGATGGATTGTTGAGGCATACATTGATGACATGGTAGTGAAAAGTAAGTAGATTTCAGAGCATTTGAAGGACCTAGAAGATGTATTTTTAGTGCTAAGGAAACATAGACTACGTCTTAATGCATCTAAGTGCTCTTTTGACGTTAGCTCGGGAAAGTTTTTGGGGTGCATGATAACACATCGGAGAATAGAGGTTAATTCTGACCAGATCAAGGCTATTAACGATTTGCATCCACTTTGGAATCCTAAGGAAGTACAAAAGCTGACAAGAATGACGGCTGCTTTGAATAGGTTTATTTCTCGGTCGGCAGATTGGTGTCGGCCATTTTTCTAGCTCCTTCATAAATGGAAAAATTTCGAATAGACTGAGGAATGTGTGGTAGCTTTAAAAGAATTGAAGCAATACTTGTCGCATCCTCCCGTTCTCTCCCGATCCGAGAGGGAGGAGGTACTATATGCTTATATAGCAATCATCGATCATACAATAAGTTTGGTTTTGGTTAGAACAGAGAATGGAGTGTAGAAGCCTGTCTATTATGTCAGTAAATCCTTGTAAAAGGAAGAAACTCGCTATTTACCCTTGGAAAAAGTAGTTTTGGCCATTATACATGCTACAAGGAAACTTCCTCATTATTTCCAGGCATATACTGTCGTGGTGCTCACACAACTCCCATTGTAGCCGTTGCTACGAAAGTTTGACTATACATGAAGGATTGCTAAGTGGGGGACCATGCTCGGGGCCTTTGATATTAAGTACATGCCTCGTACTACTGTAAAGGAGCAAGTTTTTGCAGATTTGGTTACAAAGTTTACTGAAGATGCTATGGGAGACGAGAAGCTAGGACCGAGTGTCCTGGTGGTTTCTGCTTCTTCTCCCACAACTTGGGAAGTATATATGGATGAAGTGGAGAACCAAAGGGCTTTAGAGTGGGGATTGTCCTGGTATCCCCTCAGAAGATAGTTGTGGAAAAGTCCTTGTGGTTGGGTTTCTCGGCCACAAACAACGAAGCAGAGTATGAAACTTTATTGGCCGGGATGACAATGGTTGGCAGGCTTAAAAGGGAAGTTGTAGAAGTTTATTCAGATTCACGGTTGGTGGTCGGGCAAGTCAATGGAGAATTTGAGGCCAAAGATCAACGAATGCAGGGGTATCTCATTAAAGTTAAGCATGCCCAATCTTGCTTTAAAATTTTCTCTCTAAGGCAAATCCTGAGAGGATAGAACTCCCATGCAAATTCGTTGGCTATGTTAGCCACCTCTTCGGGACCAGGCCTACCTCGAGTCATAATTGTAGAAGATTTGGTAGCTTCTAGCCATAATGACCAGCTACCAGTTAGAGTGCATAGCATTCAAGTCGGGTCAAGCTAGATGGACCCTTTAGTTTCATTCTTAAAGGGAGGGTTGTTGCCCAAGGACAAAGGTGAAGTGGAAAAGTTACGTAGAAAAGCCCCACGATATTGGCTTTCCGAGTAGTAGAAATTGTATAAACGCTCTCACTTGGGACTGTATCTACTATGTGTTCACCTAGAAGCTGTGGAACCTTTGTTGGAGGAGCTACATGAAGGGATTTTTGGGAGTCACACTGGGGGGATATCTTTATCACATAGAGCTCTCACCCGGGGCTGCCCAAGATTATGTTAAGAAGTGTGATCAGTGTCAAAGATATGCCCCAAATATTCATCAGCCTGGAGGGGTTATGAATCCACTCTCTAGTTCTTGGCCGTTTGCTCAGTGGGGCTTGGACATAGTGGGGCCATTCCTAAGGGCTGCTGGAAATCGAAGGTGGCTTCTCATTGAAACTGATTACTTCATAAAGTGGGTGAAAGTCGAGCCCCTTTCTAACATTAGAGACGTGGATGCAAAGAGGTTCATTTGGAGGAACATTGTTACCAGATTTGGGATTCCCCATACATTGATCTTGGATAATGGACTCCAATTTGACAGTAAGGCCTTTAGAAGGTATTGTGGGGAGTTAGGTATCAGAAATAGGTATTCCACTCTAGCCTATCCACAGGGAAATGGGCAGGCATAAGCAGTCAATAAGGTCATAGTATCTGGGTTGAAGAAAAGGCTGGATGAAGTGAAAGGAAAATGGGTAGGCGAGTTACCCCGTGTATTATGGACATATCACACTGCTCCTCGAAGATCAATAGGGGAGACCCTATTCTCGATGACTTATGGGTCCGAAGCGGTCATACCCCTTGAGACAGGGTTCCCGACCTTGAAAACTGATCAATTCAATGTAGAAGAGAACAACCGTTTGCTTTCAGCGAGCTTAGAGCTAGTTGACGAAAGAAGAGAAGTAGTCATGGTTAAAATGGCACATTATCAGCAGAAACTCAGACAAGGGTATGACGAGGGAGTTAAGATGAGGCCATTGGCTCCTAGAGATCTGGTCTTAAGGAAAGTAGTGGGAACAGTGAAGAACCTATCATGGGGAAAGTTAGGTCCTAATTGAGAAGGCCCATACAGAATAACTTCAGTAGCGGGAATTGGGGCTTAACACTTAGAAGATTTAGATGAAAATGTTGTTCCGCGTCCATGGAATGTAAATAACCTACATAGGTATTATTATTAATAATACAGTGGATTCTATTCAATTATCATCTATTCGTTGATTAATCTTCGGTTTACAGGCCTTGGGTAAATTAACCCTTATGTCAAATTGACTAAGTGTTAAACAGAACCTCGGTCTTGTTTGACTCCTCGGGTCATAGGCCTTGGGTAAATTAACCTTTATGTGAAATTGTTTAAGAGTTAAATAGAACCTTGGTCTTGTTCGGCTCCTCAGGTCACAAGCCTTGGGTAAATTAACCTTTGTGTGAAATTGTTTAAGTGTTAAACAAAACCTTGGCCTTGTTCGACTCCTCGGGTCACAAGCCTTGGGTAAATTAACCCGTATGTGAAAATACTTAAGTGTTTGGCAAAGTCTTAATACATAATGTTCAGATCAAAAGTGTGATTAAAAGTCTGTCCGAACTCATGGACCATGTTGTTGGGATTAAGTTAAGTTTAAGAGGGTTTAACATACTTTTGGTTATATGTTTTAGTCAATAGAACATGTGTTATAATTGGCAAAGTAAAGAATTTGGAGTTCATGCAAAGCAGGAATGTAAATAAGCTTGCATATATTCATTCAAGGGTTGAATTACAAGGGAACTGAAGAACAAAGAAAAAAAAAAAAAGGAGAGAGGGGCGTTATCTAAACCTAGCCCATTACAAAATCAGCCTAAGTGCTAAGCTAGGAATAACTAGGCGGCAACCTCCTTCTCTTTTTCTTTCTTTTTCCTTTTCAGCTGCTCAACTTCTACAACATTTTTTGGCTTTAACTCTACCACCAAGGATGAAGTTTGTTGTTCTTTTTCTTTTTTGGTAGAAGGTGTAGAAGTCGGGGCTATTGTGGACTTTGTTGCTGAGGAGGCAGAGCTCAGATCGAGAGGAGGAAGGGTAGAGCTTGGAGCAATGCGAAGAGTTAGAGGGTAATAAACATTATCGGTTCCCCTTAGATCAGCATCAGCATTAACTCCAAAGCATTGAGGGCTTCACCCTAGACTTCGAGGCAAAAAGCCCGAGCTACGTCTATGAGCTGGGCAGTCTTAGTTATGCTAGCGTCGTATGCCGCTTGCTTGGCCTTCACTTTTTCAGCATCTTTGCCCTCGAGTTGCTTCTACTGGCGTTTAATCTGCTTGTTGGCCAAGGCTAGCTACGTTTCGCTCTTCTTCAGAGAAGCCCGCAGCTCTTCAACTTGCCTTTTAAACCCTACCAGGGCAGCCTCGGCGTTCTTACGCCCTTTCTCAGCCTCAGCTAAGTGAAAAAACGAGTCCTTATACTTTTTCTTAGCGTCAGCTAAGGAATTGTTCGATTGTACCAGTTTACCCTATGCCTCCCAAGACTTGGACAGAGTGTGGTCAACCCACTCATTGGCTATAAAGGCTGCTTGCACTGCCTGTTTTCAAAGAAATTACTTACTCAAGTTATAGTCTTGTTAAGTAATATGAGAGAATTGTAGAAAAGTAGAGGTGCCAGACTAACCTTTGCAAGATCCCTCTTCAGCGAAAGGAACACTTCACGTTTCCTTAGCCCCTTCAACTTCTACATGTCATCAGGAAGGAGCAGTGCTTTTTCCAAACACTCAAACACCAACCCGGATCTACCTTTTTGAGCATCCTTAAGGGATGCCTCAAAGGTGATTGGGTCCCTTGAGCTGAGCATGAAGGCAGGGTTCCATATAGTGGCCTTGGACTACTGCTCACTTTCAATGCCCTTGGCAGCCTCGGCAGAAGTTCCTTTCTTTTGTTAAGCCCTTATGACTCTGAGCTCCTTGGTAGATGGCTGTTGTGTGGGCTGGGGTATCTCCCCTTCTTCATAATCCTTAGTCTATTTCCCCATTTTTCTCTTTTTCTCAGGGGCATCAATAATTGGAATATGGGATGGAGCAGGAGTAGGTGGCTGCGGTACAATAGGTATCACGAGGGCATCTCCCCCCGCATGGGCAGTGAGTAATGCGAGCAGGTTGGGCGTTTTCTCTTCTAGCACCATGGCTTCAGGAATGTTCGCTGCTTCCTGGCTAGTACTGACTTGAGCGGCAACAAGGTGGTGATAAGCGGGTGTTGGAGAGTCCTTGGGATCTTTTAGATAAAAGACTTCAAAGTCTTTATCTTGTACCTTCTGGGTTGGTTTGCTACTTGGCTCTTCCCGTTCGTCATCAGAGGGAAGAGGTTGCTCATGGGAGTAAAGGAGCTTGGCTGCAAGTGGGGCGGGCAATTGAGCGTCTTGTGTACCGGAGGGTGGAGGTTTGTTCAGGAATCCGGGGACAGCTACGTCGATCAAGGCTAGCCTCAGGTCCTTTGCTTTAATCAAGTGCTTGGGAAATTGAAAGCGAGTGGAGATAGGCTTGAACCTTAGGATTACGTGCACCGCCCGAAGTTGTCCGTCATGATGGAGGAAGATATCTGATTGAAGAATTCGGTTGAGATCTGCAAAGTTCACCAGATTTTTGTTCTAGGCAGTGTGAAATTTGTCTGTCGAGGAAACGAAAAGGAAAGGAGTTAGTTTAAAAATATATATATATAAAAAAATAAATAAAGTTCTCTTTATAAGTAAAAGTAGCGAGATAGGGAAAGAGGGCAATCTAAGTTATTCTAGGTTCTCGGGTATCCCACCTAGTTCCCCATCTTAGGTAGGGTAGTGCAAACCATCATGCCATTCACCTGAGACGATGAGGAAGTCTTCATCCATACCCTTATTGACTCAAGAATACAAGAAATCAACCTAACAGAGGGTACTCTACACCTAGAATAGTAACCCGTGTCTTTCCCCTTTTGGCAATTATATACCCAGTTCACGTTGTGACATGTAAGGTTGGTTCACATTTTTTGGTTTATCATATCTACACTGCCAAGGACCCTAAAAAGGGTGGGAGAACATTGGGTCGGGGATAACCTAAAGTTAATAAGAAAATCCCTAGGTACCCTACCCATAGGAATCTCCATTCCTCCTTCTATAAAGGTGATAATGGGAATGATTACTGCCCCAGGTGGCTTATTTATAACCAACCACTCCCCTAGTTCACAATGTTGAAGTTAAACATTCTCTGGGATTCTATACTTAGCCCTAAAAATAGCCATGCCCTCGAGGGTATCAACTAATTTGGCAAATCTACTCATATTGTCCTATTAGGGGAAAAAAGTAAGGAAGAAAGAGAAAAGTTTTCTTTAAAATGTTGGATGAAGGGCCAAAGGCACTTACGAGCACTAAAAGAAGTTTTCCTTGGACCGCTGCTTCAAAGAAAATTTGTAGAAAGTGTGTAAATGGAAAAAAATTACCCCCAATCTCTCTTTATATAGGAGTTGAAAAAGAGCAGTAAATTTCCCGCTCATAAATCCCACAAAAATGGGACCGTAGGATCGCCATCGCAAGGTAGAACGTGGGGGGACAAGTAGCTGCCTGATGTAATAATTGCAGGAACGTGGGTACCGAAGCGTCAGGAATGTTCAGAAGACATATGAAGCGACGTCTCCACGTGGGAATATGCTGAGCATGTACCAACTTCCCCCTTACTACTAAAACCTCACTTTCAGAGTAGCTACTGATAGCAAGGTTTTAGGGGGCTATTGTGAGGGGTCCGAGGATCGAGGAGGATTGGATTAGAGAATAATTTGCTTAGTCCAAGTCCGAAGAGATAAATGTGCACTGAGGATTTCATCCCCCTGAGGATGGAAGCAGAATCAAGACAATTGGCGTTTTGTGATGTTCCAGGGTAAGGAGAAGGCGTAGCGATGGATGGAAGGACGATTGGAGGAAGTTTCATGTAAGGAACACTTTCCTCTTCGGCATTGAATGCCCTGCACCAACCTTATCAGCTGCATTAATGAGGAAATGACCCTTAAACAGTAACTTCACAGCTAGCAGCCCTTTCCACCACCTTCAGCAGAGTTTTGATGGGACAAGTATCCTTCGAAATGTCTGGAGCATACAGGTGGAAGGATATGATGCAAAGAAGGGGGATATAAAATGAAGGGAGTCTCCTAGAAATGGGGGGACATTTTTCTAAGAAATAGAAAAATGAGAAAGTGAGCAGTGCATTATCTGGTGTAGAACTTAAACAATATATAAACAAGAAACTAATCCTCGGACCTATCGAGGAGAGCTTTTTTTCTCATTCTCTACTTGTGTAATACCTCTTTGTTATTCTGGGCTCTTCGGTCTTAGACTTAAACCTTGTTTAGAATTGCACTTGAAATATTTTCCCACTCTCTAAAGAAATTCTATTGTTTGGGCTTGGTTTGAAGGACAAGGTACCACTATTTTTAGTGGGCTTGGGCCTTTATTTTCTAAGTACTTACAGTTTTATATTTAAATTTAATAAGAAAATTTAATGCATTGCACCTAAAAAACTATATTTAAGTTTTGAGCAAGACTTAGGTACAGTGCTTAGGTGCTGTTTCTTAGATTCTCTTTTTAAGATTCTGCCATGTGGATTTTTTCTCATGGGATGGAAGTGTATTTTTAATTTAAATAGCCATATGACTGAATCTTAAGAGGGAAACTTAAGGAGCAGCACCTAAAGTACTGTACCTAAGTTTTGTCCTTAAGTTTTACCCTTTTATTTTTCTTTCGCTTCCATATCATATATCTATGATGTAAATAAGAATATTATCATTCCTTGCATAAGATACAGCAAGTAAAATGATTTAAAAAAAAAAAAAAAGACCCTGTCATGTGTTTGGTTTTCCGTTCTTCTAGTTCCTAACTATGTCATGTGTTGGGCTGTATGTAGGTATTTATAAATACTGACATGTAATTTACACATACTTTCATGATAGGGGAGATCTAGCCATATAAAAGTTCAAAAGACTTGCTATAACAATTACATTTTTTATTTTAGTTGTAAGCCTTCAGTGGATTTATGATTAATTATAAGATAATACTAAATATAATTATTAAATATTCAGCATATAAGTTAAGCACAACACCGTCCAACAAATAAAATAAAATAAAAAAGATTTATGAATAGAATTTGTGGGAAGATTCTTTAAGTATTAAATTCAGAAAATACGTTATTATAATGTTCAAAAGTTCCAAGTCATGTAATAAGGTTTTATTTATTTATTTATTTTTATTTTTAGGAAAGTCATGTAATAAGTTTGGTGTACATGCAAGGAGCTTTTCATTATGCTCAGGGATCGCTAATAATTACATTAGTTTTATTGGTATTGATACATGTATTTTAGACAATTACCCTATAATTTAGAACAAGAGCTGTGCTTTGTCAATCTGATCTGATGGTGATTGGTACAAATATTTCAAATTGGCTTTGTTATATCTCATGAGAGTTAAGCAACTTTGCTTCGAGTTGTTGTTCTATGCGTGTTCTTTTTTGCTTTGAGCTACTTTACTAAGGCTTGTTTTACTTTGGTGTGTAATTTAATTCTATCATCTGGAAATTTTTTTTAATAAAAATCAAGCAGTGACTAGAGGCTCAATTGCTTCATAATACTTAAAAGAACCACCAGGAGCATGATCATGGATGCATAGTAACAAATTTCATACACCTTTTTCCGCCAGTTAAAATGAGAAAACTACATCTTAGAAATGAATTGCCTATATCTCCATGAAGAAGTGGTGGAGTTGAAGCAAGGTTTTCAGACCCAGACTGTTCATTGAACCGTAAAAAGGAGAGGTTCGAGGTTTTTGAGGTCGAACCAAGGTCGAACCGTGATGACGTCATAATTAATTAAAGCCTAAATATAGATATTAAATTTATAAAACTAGCAAAATTGACAATATATCTATATATGTGAGGGAAATTTAATGATTTTCAAGCATATATTTAATAATTAAATAAGAAAGTTAATAAAATAAAATAATAAGCATGAAAACATTAAAATTTATGATTAATTTTTGAAGTAAAGTTGAATATCTTTGAAGGATTTTAATTATAATTTTTTTTTATTCCTTGTAAGAGATGGATAATTTAATTAAGAAGAATAAAATTGTGTTAAGTTGTTCTTTTTTTTAAAAAAAAAAATTGCTAAGGGGTTGGATAGCACGGTTCTCACCGGTTCGTGTGGTCCAACCCCGGTTTTAGGGGTTCACGGAATTAACAAAAAATCCGGTTCTTTAGGCTTAAAAAACCAGTTTTCATCCCAGTTCCCAGTTTTCACGGTCCGACCTCTCGGTCTGGTCCGGTTTTGAAAACCTTGAGTTGAAGTTGATAGGCCACAAACGGATTGACCCCTTGTAATTGAAATTAATTAATTAATTAATTAGTCAAGTTATTAATTAATCAATTTATCATGCAAAACGCGTGGTAGCACAAACCAATCACCATAAACTAAATATGCAGCGGAAAATAAATTAACATGGTGATTTGTTTACGAATGGGGAAAACCTAACGGCAAAAACCCCACCAGGTGATTTTCAGGTCACCACTCTCAAAACTCCACTATTATCACAATAAGTGGTTACAAGTAAAGGAATCCCAAGTACCTTACCAACCTACAGTTGAACCCTTACCCCAATACCTAATTGGACTTGTTCTGTAGTGACAGTTCCCCCTTTTGATGCACGGCTCCCAAGTACGAGACTAACCAATGCGCGGATACCAGTACGCGATTTCAATCACCAACTAAGAAGGTTGTTGGCTGCAAAGTTCTTCAGTTCATCCACACGATGAAGATCAAGAAGATGCTTGGTTACAAAACCCTACGGTGCACATACACAACAACTTCTTCAAGAGAAAGAGATGAACTAGGCCAAGAACTTCATCTCCGGTTACAAATTGCTTGAACAGAGTTTGCTCAATGCTTGTGCAACTTGTTAACTATTTGACGGCCCTTAAAACAATCCTTTTATATGTCTAGGGTTAGGAGAAAAGAAGGCCCAAAGACACATTCACGGATCTCAAGAAAAACATATCAGAAATTCTGTTTTCATAAACCTCGACAGATAGAAGCTGTCGAGCATCTGTCGAGATAGTTGTCGAGCCACGGGGCTAAACCAGCTTATTAAACCTCGCCACATGCTAGCTGTCGAGTTTTAATAACTCTACACTTTCAGCTTGTTTTCTTGGACAGACTTGAAGGCTTCAACACTTGATCTTGAAGCATGGTTTCTTGAAGTATTAAACACATCTTAATCTACCCAAATACAAGTAAAGTGCGTTTTGTCAAAGGATAAGCCAATTACATAAAATCATGACATATGTTCCTAACCAGTGAAACACATATGTCCTAACAGAAGTCTTAACCCGCTCAATGGGTGAGGTAAATAGGCAACCGCGCGCTTAAGACCCCAATGAAAAAAGGCCTCAAATTTTTACAAATAGAAGTATTCGGAGCTTAAGCTCCGAATATTCACCAATAAATAAAAAAGTAGTTATTTTATTTTATTTTAATTTTTATCAAAGAAAACTAGTTAAAGAAATATATTTTCATTGGAAGTGACAATGACTATTTATTCTTCTTAGTTTTGAAGTGTAGAACTCACTAATCTCCTACACACAAATGCTGAAAGAACTCGTTAATCTCCCTCAAACTTGGGTCTGGTTACTTTGTGCCAAGCAACCAGATGAACATTCTTCCCTTAAGATGCAGGGCCCCAACGAAATTATGATTAGCCACATTCAAAGGTTACAAACTATAGTGCCACACTTTGAAACAAGTGGTAGGAATTGCTTTTGCCACATATTGGACTCTCCGACTCTCCCTTACAATCTTCACAATAAATAATCCATCATATTTTTATTTCACAATTCACAAAGTTTTTGTCAAAAATTAGATATGTGATATTTAACAATAGGGATGGCCAGGAGAAGATCAAAGTTCAAATTAAAGTTTGCCATCCAATCATGTTGGGTGGGAAGATTTCTCACTAGTTTCCAATTGAACACTAGGTTGAATTTGATTGAAACTGTACTGTATATAGGCGACGCACTCTAGATGATATAAACATGGCATGATATACATTACAATGAGCACAACACAATTTAAATGTTAGTGACACGACGTGATCTAAACAAAGTGGGGAAGGAAAGTTAGGAAGTGAAAGAAACTAAAGGGGTTGCTGTTGTTTGTCTGAGTTTCTCTCACATGACTTTTGAAGGAACTTTTTTTTTCCCCCTTGAATTCATGTGATTGCCATAAACTATTCATATATTTAAATTTTAAATATCATTCTTCTTTAATTATATTAATATATTCAACTTTTGGAGATGTTTTCATGGTGTATAAATTTATTAAAAATATTTGTCTAATAAGAAAATATTTGCCTAAAATTTTCTATAATATTATCTTTATCAAGAGAAAGCCTCATAACAAAATCCCAAATTTTTCTGAGAAAAAAATACTCAAAGAATAAGTGATTTATACTCTCAATGCATCTCCAGTATTGCCCTACTAAATTTTAACTTATAATCTAAAACATTTAAACTTTTATGTACAAACATCAAATTAATCATAAAAGCATTAACTTGACCTTGATATTTGTTAATCTTGATTCAATTTAACAAACCCTTTTTAACCATAAACATGTACTTAAACATAGACTTTATTTTAAACATCTAATAGAAATTTATAATTATTTGGTTAATATAGATGTGCACTTTTTGTTTTCATGGTTTTAAAAACATAAACAGTCAAGGAATCGGAAGTAGGTCAAGTTCCCTGTTTTGGAGGTTTTTACTAGACCGAGTCAGAGTTCGTTTTCCAATTGAATCGGTCAATCCAGTCCAGTTTTTAAAACCATGCCTTTTATTTATTTTTTAATATACTATGCTATGCACAATTTTTTTTTTTTTTTTTTTTTTGTTGTTGCTATTTTGTATAACATAAAGGTATAAGAAACTTTACCTTTTCACAACGTGGCCTCCTTAATAAGGTATTCTTTGGAAAAAGTCTTACTCAAAATTTATTTATTTATTTATTTTCAACCTTTTTAACTCTATTTTACTAATAACATTTTTTTTTTGGTTGTATTTCAGGGAATTCGGCAAGAATTCTAATTGCTATTCAAAGTTGGCAACAATGTTCTTCCATCCGACAAGCATTCCAATCAATATACAAAGCATAAAAATCGACACCATTGTTCTTTCTTCCATAGCTATATGAAATGTAGATAAATTTATAGCTATGAAATGTAGATAAATTTATTTTTAAATATCGTGTTGAGATAACTTAAAAAGGAGGTTGTCATTCTCCCATATTCAAGTAATAAATTCTTCAATGAATCCAATTTCTCCTCTTTAAAGCATGTATATTTACATTTTTACTTTTACATGAAGTAGTTAAAGATAGTGATGGGGAACTAAAAAATTGAACCATCTCTAGCTCGTCCATAAGAGTCGTCCAAAAGCCAAGGACCAACCATTCAAGGAGATCATCCATAAGCGGAAGGTCGTCCGTGGACGTAAGGGTCGTCTATGAGAAAAGCACCTGGACGATCTTCCAACAATTGGGAAATTTCTAGTAATGGATTTACCTACATAAGTTTCGAACCACGTGGAGCTATGAAACGTGAACAAGGTCCTTATTTATCTCCATAACTTCCTAATAAGTGCTTAACTTCCAATGGCAGTTATAGAAGATAAGATTGAAAATTCTAACTTCTATAGCCATTGTGGAAGTTATGTCTGCACTTTCTAACCTCCACAAATATTGGGGAAGTTACTAAACCAGTAACCGCTCCAAGGCTCTCTATATAAGGACTCGTCCACATCAAATCGAAGTAAGTTTTCACTATCCCTAAAAGTTGGAATTCCTAGTTCTAGAAAAAACTAACTTAAGCATAGGAGGGTTCTTGGCCGGTTCACCTTGTTCACCTTTGATTTGGTGTCTTTCTTTTCAGGTTTTTCAAGTGATCATCAATCCATTGAAGCCCGGAGCATTCAGCCCACTGATTTTCAGTGCATCATCAGTTGGCGCCGTCTGTGGGAAAGATTAAGTTTGCATATTGCAAATTATCTTTCTTTGACAAAGGGCTGCATGGTTCAGACAAGATCAATGGCCACCAGTCCAGGCCATTAGGAGAGTGGGAACGCTTCTAGTCATCCTAATCGTGATCACTAGTCAGCACCTGTCATGCAACCACCTTCCATACAACAAGTGCAGTCCATGGCAGCCGCAGTGGCAGAATTAACCCGTCAGAACCAAGAGTTGACCAGGGAAATTACTTTAAGGAGACAGCGTAATGAGAGATATGTCGAAGGACAAGCCCAGGGTCAAGAAGTCAGAGAAGGAGAAAATGCTGAGCATGAGAACTAGTCAAGGGGTACTACTTCACGAAGAGTGCCACACTTGGAGAGGGAGATGGATCAAATGAGGAAGGCCATGGACGAGATAAGGGAAAACATTAGAAGGACGAATCCCGTAGATGATTTAATTCATCGAACTGATTCCCCTTTTGTGGCTTCCATCAATAGTCATCCCTTGCCTTCCAAATTCAAGATGCCTTCCCTGGACTCATATGATAGAACGCGCGACCTGTGTGATCATATCACAACCTTCAAGACTACAATGCACCTTCAAGGGGTTCCAGACGAAATTATGTGTAGGGCCTTCCCTACCACCCTTAAAGGACCAGTACGAGTGTGGTTTAGCAAGATACCTCCAAACACTGTGAGTTCTTTCGAAGAATTGAATAAGTTGTTTGTCAAAAATTTTATTGGAGGACAAAGGTATAAGCGCTCCTCGTCCAGCTTGTTAACCATATAATAAGGGGAAAATGGAAGCTTACGATCCTTCATTACTTGTTTCAACAGAGAAGCCCTCACGGTGGACGAGATGGACGACAAGCTGTTATTGACAGCCTTCCATAATGGGGTTAATTTCGATTTATTCATCCATAAGCTCTACGAGCAAGAGCCTCAAACCATGGCTGAACTCGTCCATTCAGCCCAAAGCTTCATGAATGTAGAAGATGCAATCATTGCCAAGAAAAGGAAGAAAGACGAGCGAATGGAAGCAGATATCCCACGCCATCCTAAACAGGGTCCTCGTCTAAAGAAGGCCCGGACAGGAGAAAAGAAGGATCGAGACAACAAGAAAGCGGGTTCGTCTTCAGGAAGGAGTCAGCACTACACACCCTTGAATGCTCCACTTGATTAAGTACTTATGAAAATCAAAGATGACCCCACCTTGAAGTGGCCAGAGAAGATTAAGGGAGATACCAACAAGCGCAATAAAAACAAATATTTCCGCTTCCATAGAGATCATGGGCATGACACAGACGAGTGCTATGACTTAAAGCAGCAGATAGAGAATCTTATCAGACAGGGAAAGTTGAGACATTTCATTGGAAGGGATCATAAAGACGAGAAGTTGAAAGGAAAGGTAGAAGAGTCATCACGGCCCCCACTTGGAGAAATAAGGGTTATCATAGGAGGAACTTCAACATGACAGTCTTCCAAGTCAAAGAAGACGTACCTCAAGGTGGTACAAAACGTCCAACTCTTTGGACGATCACCAAGGATGAGAGGGACAGACGAGCCATCCATTATGTTCATGGATGAGGATGCTGAAAGAATCCACCACCCACATGACGATGCAATCGTCATCATTTTACTCATCGCGGATTATACAACTAGAAGGGTGTTGATGGATAATGGAAGTTCGGCAGACATCTTGTATTACCCCGCCTTCCAAAAAATGAGGCTCGGACGAGATCAACTTCGTCCAGTATGTTCGCCCTTGGTGGGATTTGGAGGAATGAAAGTGCAACCTGTAGGCACCATCATGTTATCTATAGTGGTGGGATCATATCCATAGCAGATAACCAAGGAAGTAAATTTCCTTGTGGTGGATTGCTCGTCTTCTTATAACCCTATCATTGGAAGGCCAACTTTAAACAGTTGGAAGACTGTAACATCTACCTACCACCTATCAGTCAAATTCCCTACAGAGTATGGGATAGGACAAGTGCAAGGAGATCAGTTAGCAGCAAGAGAGTGTTATTTAGCCATGTTGGCCATGGACGAGCACACGCAGATGATGAGCATTGAAGAGAGAAGAATTGTTGCAAAGCCTACTGAAGTACTGGAAGACATTTTTCTAGAAAAGGGTAATCCCGAGAAAATTACCAGAATTAGAGCAAGTATGGAAAAGAAGACAAAGCAAAACCTCGTCCAATTCTTAAGGAAGAGTATCGATGTTTTTGCATGGAGTCATGAAAACATGCTGGGGATTGACCCAAGTGTTATCACTCATCAATTGAATGTGCATCCATCTTCCAAGCCTGTTCGTCAGAAGAAAAGGGTCTTCGCTCTTGAGCGAGACAATGTTATCAAGGAAGAGGTCCATAAGTTAACCACGACACAATTTATTCGGGATGTCTATTACCCGGATTGGTTAGCCAATGTGGTGATGGTCAAGAAGGCAAATCGCAAGTGGAGGATGTGCGTAGACTTCACTGACTTAAATAAAGCTTGCCTTAAGGATAGTTATCATTTGCCATGCATTGATCAGTTGGTGGACTCAACAGCAGGTCATCAGTTGCTAAGCTTCATGGACGCCTTCTCAGGGTATAATCAGATAAAGATGGATGAGACAGATCAAGAGAAGACATCCTTCATTACCAGTCAAGATTTATTTTGTTATAAGGTGATGCCCTTCAGTTTGAAGAACGCGGGGGCAACTTATCAGAGGTTAGTTAATCACATGTTCCGTTCACAGATAGGACGGAACGTAGAGGTGTATGTGGACGATATGCTGGTGAAGAGCTTGGATGAGGAGAAACATCTGAACGACCTACAGAGAGTCCTTTGAAACACTTAGACGATACAAAATGAAGCTGAATTCAAGAAAATGTGCATTCGGAGTTTCGTCTGGGAAGTTTTTAGGATTCATGGTTTCAAAAAGAGGAATTGAAGCGAACCTAAATAAGATCCAAGCCATATTGAGCATGGAACCACCAAAGAATATCAAGGAAGTCCAATCTCTCGCTGGACGAGTCGCAGCCCTAAACAGGTTTGTTTCAAAAGCTACAGATAAATGTTTACCCTTCTTCAAAGTTCTCAAAAAGGCGTTCGAATGGACGGACGAGTGTCAAAAGGCCTTCCAGGATCTTAAAGTCTATCTTACCACGGCTCCACTGCTAAGTCCATTCGTACCAGGTAAAGAGTTATATTTATACTTAGCAGTGTCCCCACATGCGGTAAGTTTAGCATTGATTAGAGAAGAAGAGAAGGTGCAGAAGCCTGTGTATTATACAAGTCGAACTCTGAGGGGAGCGGAAGGATGATATCCGCTGATGGAAAAATTGGCTTTTGCATTGATAACGGCTTCCAGGAAGTTGAGGCATTACTTCCAAGCTCACGTCGTCAATGTTATGACAGATCATCCGCTCAAAAAAGCAATGTACAAGCTGGAAGCTGCAAGACGATTGATCCAATGTGCTATTGAGCTCAATAAGTTTGACATCAGGTACCAACCAAGAAATGCAATAAAGGCTCAAGTTCTAGCAGATTTTATTGCGGAGTTCACTCCAAGTCATGGTGACTTAGACGGGATGGAAGACGTTAAAACATGGGTCATCCATGTGGATGGGTCGTCTACATTACATACAGGAGGAATAGGAGTTGTTTTGTAGTCCCCAGAAGGAGATAAGTTGAAGTACAAGGTTCGTCTACAGTATCAAGCAACCAACAATGAAATGGAGTATGAAGCCCTTCTTAAGGGGCTAGAATTTACTAAGTCCTTAGAGGCAGAGTCAATACTCGTCCAGGGAGACTCTCAGTTCGTTATGGGTCAAGTGAATGGAACGTATGAAGCTAACGAAGAGCGGATGAAGAAATATCTTAATATGGTAAGACGCCTTGTTAAAAAATTTAAAGAAGCTAGTTTCGTTCAAATCCCAAGGAAAGAGAACATGGAAGCAGACGCCTTAGCGAAGGAAGCATCAGTAAATGAATCGATGGACGAGTTTGATGAAGTGCAATATATGCCAAGCATAGATCTTCCAGAGGTACAACAGATAAAAGGTGAAAAAAATTGGATGACCCCAATAGTCGCCTATCTAAAAGATGGAAGGCTTCCAGAGAGAAAAGACGAGGCCAGAAGGTTAAGGATCAGATTAGCCAGGTACGTCCTTATAGATGAGGTACTATACAAAAGAGGCTTTTCTCAGCCTTACCTAAGGTGTTTAGTTCCAGACGAAGCAAACTATGTATTGAGAGAAATTCATGAGTGTGCATGTGGCAAACATTCAGGAGCTAGATCACTCGTCCACAAGGTCGTCCGTGCAGGTTATTACTGGCCAACCATTCAAGCTGATGCTAAGGCGTATGTCAAGGTGTGCGATAGTGTCAATGATTCAGCAACGTCCCTAGACAGCTGTCGGAGTACCTTGCCCCAATGATAGCCTCATGGCCTTTTGCACAGTGGGGGTTGGATATTGTAGACGAACCAGGTAGATGAAGTTTTTGGTGGTGGGGATTGATTACTTCACTAAGTGGGTGGAAGCTGAACCCTTAGCGAAGATTACATAAAAAAATGTCAAGAATTTTGTCTGGAAGAGCATTATATGCAGGTTTGGGGTACCTAGGGTACTAGTGTCTGACAATGGGCGAAAATTTAATAACACACCTTTCAGGAATTTTTGCGAGCAATTTGGAATCAAGAATCATTATTCCTCACCCTCCCACCCACAAGCAAACGGACAAGCAGAAGTTGCAAACCGATCCTTATTGAAGATCATCAAGACTCGGCTTGAGGGGGCAAAGGGAGTATGGCCAGATGAGTTGCCAGGTGTTTTATGGGCTTACAGGACGACAATGAGGACCCCCACAGGGGAAACTCCTTTCAAATTAGCTAATGGGAGTGAAGCAGTCATACCTGCAAAAGTACATATGGCTAACCACAAGGTGATGAAGTATCAGGACAAGGAAAATGAAGAACAACTTCGTCTTAATCTCGATCTTATTGACGAGGTAAGGATGGATGCAGAGCAGAGGACAGCAAGATACAAAAATCTTATGGCCAAGCAATATGATGCCATGGTGAAATCCAAGCGCTTCAACATTAGGGACCTCATCTTCAAAAGGGTCTCCTTAGCAACCAGAAACCCGGCTCATGGGAAACTAGGGCCTAATTGGAAAGGACCTTATAGGGTTATCAACTGCAAAAGGCAAAGATCATATTACTTGGAAGCCCTAGATGGATGGAAACTAGAGCACCCTTGGAATGTTGAGCATCTAAGGAGATACTATCAATAAAAGGTTAGCCTGGACGAGCATCACCATGGACGAGCATCATGGATGAAGTTGAAGTTATGTGTTGTTTTTCTTATGTTTGCTTATATTTATTACTATTACTACGTGTTTTAAGTATTTGAATTCCCTAAAAAGTGCATTAGTTTTTAACTTTTGCGCTATCCATGGACGAATTTGCGATGGACGAAGTTATGTAAGTTTATCTGTTTGTATAAGTATTTTTAATTCCCTAAGGCACTAGCTTTTAAGCATGTGCCATGCTTGTGGACGATGTTTACGTTATGTACATACAGTTTGGATTTTCAATGTATATGATGTTGTGTGGGTCTCTTATTTTTTGTGATTCCATTCAAACTAATCCACAAGAAGGAAAAAGGCCAAAGACGAATAAAATCTCTAGGCACAGGGATATAACGTCTATAAGCTTTCCTTAAAAATAAGGATAAAGCGAAGAAAAATAAACCTAAGGTACATCCGTCTAAGCACTTGACGAGGAAAAACGTGCACGTAAAAATATCTCAAAGTCTATGGACGAATTTAACCAATCACAGTCCAATCCTTGGACGAGCAAATGTTGGAAACATCTTAACCAAAGATAAATAAAGGATTGTCCAATGTTTGGACGAAGAATAATGCAAGCTATAAGTCGAATATATGGACGTATAAAGCTAGCAAAAAGAAATGCCATTCATAGACGAGCTATACTTGTGAAATATAAAGAATGGTAAGTGTTGAACATGAAGAATTTATTTTAACATGGACGATGTAGATAAAAATTCGTTCATATATTCAAGACAGGGTAAAATGTCCTCAAAAGTGGACAAGCCACACACAAAACCACAGAAAAAATATGGACGATATAAACAAAATTTGTTCATAAAGCATATATGTTCAACATCAAGTGAAATGAAAATAAAAGTAGACATTCATTCATAAAAACTAAAGAAGGGTAGACGACCACCGTCCAAAAACCCTTGAGTTATGTAAAGCCAATAAAGGCAATTGTATATATAGCTTGTCCATAAACTTGGACGAGAGAATTGTACTTGAATGAATTCTAAAAAAGTAAAGCCCAAAACAACGGGCATTTCCAATAAACTAAAATAATAAAATTTTTCTAAAAACAAGATAAATTTATTGAGATAAACCACTGGGGGCATTGCCCCCAGACTTTGGGTCGTCCCTGCTGGCAACAGTGGCATCCTAGGTTACTTCATTAGTAGCATCGTCCACCACGTTGACGTCCTCGGAACTCGTCGGAAGCAAGGAACTTTCTGTGGCAAGAGGAATTTTAAAGGAATCAAAGTCCAGGTCAGGGTAAGCCTCCTTGGCATCAGCACAAAAGTCCTCCTAGCCAGCTACATAATGACTGTCTAAACAATTCTTGTACTCGTCTGACTTCTTGAAAGCTGCAACAGCTTCTTCACGAGCCTTCTCCAAGGACGAGTTGAACTCTGAAACTTTTCCCTCCAAGTGAGCAATGCGGGTATCCTTTTCAATGGAATCTGCTGTAAGTTCCTCAACCTCGTCTTTCAGATTCGTCTCTATTCCTTGCAAACGATAGAGATCCTCAGTCAATCTGATCATTTCCCCCTTTTTCAAAAGGACTTCATTGTTCAGCTCTTTGTTCTTCTCCTTGGCCGTCTTAGCTTCATCAAATAACTCCTTAGCCTGGCTGGACGCTATGTAAAACTTTGACATAGCCTACGAATGGACGAATGAAAGTTAGAAATTTTATTCAAACTTCAAGAAAATAAAACAAAGGTGAATGAAAGTTATATACCTTAAAAAGGTCATGAATGGCATAATGTTCAAAGTCCCTCACTGACATATTATAACATGAATTTACTTCATTGTCAGTGATGATTCCTTTGAACGTCTTCCATGCATAACCCTCGTCCAACACCAGGTTAGGAGGATGCTTAGATGGCTCTGAAGGATGAGTCCTGTGAGGAGTTTTAGCTGGAGGGGGAAGATTCTCAGACGGGACGGGTGGAACGGTTTGGACGGGTGCCACGTTAACCATTGGGTCGTCCAAATCTACCATTGGAGGAGTGAACTTTGGGACCTTGGGAAGAGGGGTCTTGCTGGGCTTTTACTTCTTGAGACCTAGACGACTTGGAAGGTCACTGAGGTCCACCAAGCTTGATATCATCTTCCTCTTCCCTGTTTGGACAGTAGAATTTTGGACTACTGAGGGGGTAGAGTTGTCCTGAATTTGGACGTCCTCATCACCACTTGTTGCAGCCTTTTCTTTGTTCCTTTCATGGTAGCCATTCCTATGACGAAGAAAAAAAAATTAAATTAAAAAAATATATAAATAAATAAAGAGAAGAAAGATGGACGATACTTACTTCGACGGGTAGTTTCTTCGTGCGCAAGATTCTCTGCAAAAGGTACTGGGCCGAGTCCCCAAGTAGCTAGACGACCAAAAGTCACTAGGCTGCGGAAGGATCTCTCAGGGAAGGCATGGACTTGATTAATACGATCTAAGTAAAATTTGTCCAAATGTGGACGAGTAACAGCTGCATCAATAAAAAAAAAAAAATAAAAAAAAAAATGGTTAGACGAGTAAAAAAGTTAGAAAATAATTAAAAGAAAAAAATGGAAAGATGACATATCCTCAGGACGAAAGCGACCTAGGGGGCTGGTAAAAGGAGGAAAGGGGGCATTATTCACATCAACTGGGTCTCCAGCCCAATTTCCAAAAATAATAAAAAATTTAGTTTTCCAAAGCCTGTCAGAAGAGCTATGGCCCTTTATCAAACTAAACTGAGGGCCCCTAGACGAGAACTGGTAAAAACCAGTGGATTTTTTTTTAATTATTTAATTATTTTTTATTTTTTATTTATCTCCGAGTGCTTATAATAGTAAAGGAACTCGTCCACTATGATTGGACGGTTCCCTTCCAGTGCCTCACGCCATAACACTTGCATGGCGACTATCGTCCTCCAACCATTGGGGTTGAGCTGGTTAGGTCCAATACCCAACCTATGGAGAAGACCTCTACAAAAAGAATTTAAGGGAAACCTGAGACCTGCTAAAAGATAAGATGTATATACTCTTAGACCAGAAGAAGGAGAATAGCACCATTCTTCTTCATTAGGTAGACGAGGCTTAAACTCCCTAGGAATTTGGTACCTATCTACAAGAGTTTTTAACTTAGGTGCATCTAAAGTAGACGCCACCTTAAGGGCACAGTTATAAATTACATTTTCTTCCTCTTCTTCCTCCCCCTCGTCTTGAAGAGGACTGGGTGGCCTTCTGGACGAGCTAGCCCCTGCTCTAGAAGCCATCCTATGTTGCATTTCCTGGAATTCCTCTAAAGGAAAACCAGGAACCCCAGACGAGTAATGCTCGTCTGAGGAGCTACTACTACTACTATTGCCTATGCTACCCTCACCACTCTTATAACTACCTTCACTTCCAGAAGACACGTCCTGATACTCGTCTATCGCTTTCTCTAGGCTACTACTAGACAAAGAAATAATTTATTGGAAGAAAGATTAAGACGAAAACCTAAGAATGAGAAAAGGAAATACCTGACGAAACTAGAAGAACGAAGACTTGACGAGGCTCTTGGATGAGATGGCAGAAGAGAAATTATGAGAAAGGTTAAGGGTAAGAGAGAGAATGCACCTATTTATAGGGCCTAGAGGTGAGGTCAGTGAAGCGACACGAGCCATCCAAGAAGTGACATGTGGCGCTTTCTTTGAAAAATGGAAGCGATGAGTCAACCAACGAGATCACGACACGTGGCACAATCTGGAACAGTGTAAATTTGACCATAATGATAATGGCACGTATCAAAACTCAACAGCACTCTGGACGACCCTTGGACAAGGGGGTAACTGATGGGGAACTAAAAAATTGAACCATCTCTAGCTCGTCCATAAGAGTCGTCCAAAAGCCAAGGACCAACCATTCAAGGAGATCATCCATAAGCGGAAGGTTGTCTGTGGATGTAAGGGTTGTCCATGAGAAAAGCCCCTGGACGATCTTCCAACACTTGGGAAATTTCCAGTTTTGGATTTACCTACATAAGTTTCAAACCACGTGGAATTGTGAAACGTGAACAAGGTCCTTATTTATTTCCATAACTTCCTAATAAGTGATTAACTTCCAATGGCAGTTATAGAAGATAAGATTGAAAATTCTAACTTCTATAGCCGTTGTGGAAGTTATGTCTGCACTTACTAACCTCCATAATATTGGGGAAGTTACTGAACAAGTAACCGCTCCAAGACTCTCTATATAAGGACTCATCCACATCAAATCGAAGTAAGTTTTCACTATCCCTAAAAGTTGGAATTCCTGAGTTCTAGAAAAAACTAACTTAAGCATCGGAGGGTTCTTGGCCGGTTCACCTCGGTCGCCTTTGATTTGGTGTCTTTCTTTTTAGGTTTTTCATGTGATCATCAATCCATTGAATCTCGGAGCATTCAGCCCATTGATTTTTAGTGCATCATCAGATAGTAATTCATTGGTAATAATAAATATATGACTTATTAAAGAGTATTTTTAGAAAATAACATATTTTCATGAGAAATGTATGTACAACGTTGATGTTGCTTACCAATGACATTTTAAAAATTTGTAAATTTCACCATGTACATAAACTTTAAGCAATACACTTTCATGTATGATTCTTTGGTCAACAAAGACATAAAAAAGAACTTCTTACATGTTTAATAATTTGAAGGAAATCAAATGCTTTAAACTCCATATGTATTTTTTCTCAAAAAAAAAAATTCCATAAGTATTTAAAAGGTTTATACAGGTCTTCATTTACTTGTGCGTCAATTCCTCAAATTTATTCTAATTGAATACGTAATATACCTTAATATATCCTTTGTCAATACAAATTTTAAAAAACGACAATATTACTTATATATGTGGGACGTAAAAAAATTATATATGTGGAGTAAACATAAAATTAATTATTTCTTTCGTATGTTTAAAATATATGTTTACAAATATGTATATGTTAATGTTTATAATAGGAAAAAAAAGTTACTTTTAAGCCATGTAATGTTGAAAATAGAGATTTATCAAAACCAATCGTAATATATTATTACTATAATAATGTTAATCAATTATAAAACTCCTTTTAAGTTTCTTAAATTTTTTGGCTGTTGAGTTTTAATTGGATAGTATTTCACATTTTTGGAAATTTTGGTGCAATATAATTTCACTTAGAATAAGCTCTTTTAATAATTTTAATGTACTTATTGATCATTGGTCAATTAACAACGAATTAGAGACAAATTCACTAACTATAATAATCTTCTTTCCCTTCCAAAATTAGAATCTTTTTTTTCTCTCTCTCTCTCTCTCTCTTTGTGCAACCTGTTAACTTGCTTAATCACTGCTTTAACAGCCCTCATGACACTCCAAGAACAAAAATGGAACTCTATAATTGATGAGAAAGGACCGTCAAAACTCAAAGGTGGGCAAAAATATCAAAATCTTTGGATTGGATTGCTTTTTTACTTTTATCTAGTAGCTTAAAAGGATTGGATAACTTTATACTCTTAAAGCAAAAAAATTAAAAGCCGAGGGGCTAACTCGTATGATCAACTTAAAATACAAATAAATAAGGGTATAGATTTTTTTTATGTGAGAATTTTTTATTATTATAAAAAATGTCATTAATTAATTGCATACTTAATAGAAACTTTTTAAAAGGAATTGGATGAAATGACTAAATTGAATAAATTTAAAACGTAAAGGACTCAATTGAACAAAAATAAAATTAGAGGGTGTTATGAGAGAACACGCCTCTGGTCCAAACCCTCTTAATAGGCATTTTGGCACTTGTCCCATGCAAATGTGGTGGAGTTGTGTTTATTGTATCTCAAGAGACGATAAAGGTTCACGGGTGTTATTATCTCTCCTAAGTTAAGGGTTTTACTATGGAGTCACCACATTTTTAGTGGAGAAAAGAAGAAATTAAAATAATTGAAAAAAAATACATTATTGTTATTGATGATTTGATAGAAAGTACATATCTTTGATAATAACAAAAAAAAAAAAAAAAATTACATTACTTTGATCCTAGATACAATCTAAAACAGAAGTACAACATTTTGATTTCTAGTTACAATCTAGGAAGAGTAAATTACAAGGGAAAAACCAAATCTTCTAACCCTTGATCTAGGTTACAAGATTGGAAAGGTGTTAGTCACTCAATATTCCATGTGAAATTAGTCTTCTAAACTGTGGACTTGTGGTGGTCAATGATCATATTATATTGTTTAAAATTTTATATTATATCATATATCCATTATGTAAGGTAAGAATATTTTTATTCTCTACATTTTTATCTTTCTTACATTTGCAGTTCTTCCTACCAGTGCCACAACCCGAATTCCATGGCATGATAGTCATGAGATAGTACTGCAAGTAAAAAGATAGAAGAAAACCCTGTCATGCTTTTGGCTTTCCATCCTTCTAGTTCCTAACTATGTCATGTGTTGGGCTGTACGCACGTAGGTATTTATAAATACTGACATGTATTTTACACATTTTTTCAGCCTTCAAGGGATTTATGAATTGTGATTATAAGATAATACTAAAAATAATTTTTAAATATTCTGCATATAAGTTACAGCACAACACCGTCCAACAAATTAAAAAAAAAAAAAAAAATTAAGAACAGAATTTGTTGGAAGATTATTTAAGTATAAAATTCAGAAAATTTGCACCTTATTATAATGTTCAAAAAGTACAAAGTCATGTAATAGGTTTGGTTTACATGGAAGCAGCTTTTCATTATAATCAGGGAACGCTAATAATTTACATTAGTTTTATTGGTATTGATAAAGGTATGTACATGTACTTTAGTTGACAAGAACAAGACCAGATGTGTACATTAGGAATAGTTCCCAGACATGGCTAGTTGGCAACATTTAAACAGAACTTTGAGGTATAGTTCTGATTGACTCCTGGTCCCATAACCATTATTAATTGTTGCACCTAATTCTTTTAGCACAGGAGCTGAGTCTTGTCAATCTGGTCTGATATTGGTGCAGCTATTTCAAATTGGTCTAGTTATATATCATGAGAGTGAAGCACTTTGGTTTGAGTTGTTGTTCTATGTGTGTCCTACCTTGCTTTAATTGAGCTACTTTGCCAAGACTATGTTTTGCTTGTGTGTATAATTAAACTCTATCATCTGAAAAAGAAAAAGAAAAAGAAAATATATATATATATATATATATATATATATATCAAGCTGTGACTAAAGGTCCTACTGCTTCATAAGAACTAAGAACCCTCACGAGCTAATTTGTAAAAGAACCACCAAAAGCATGCTCATGCATGCTTGGTAAGAAATTTCATATACCTTTTTTTTCAAGTTAAAATGAGAAAAATGCATCTAAGAAATGAATTGCCCTGACTAGTGAAATAATAATAATAATAATAATACTGTGACTAAACATAAAGAGAATCCAAACAAATGCGAAATCTCAATTTGGCAATATCCTTGCCATGATAAGTGGCTTTCAAAAGGCCTTTAGTTTAGTGACTATGGCCAAGTTGTCTGTGATGCATACAGAATTTTAGGAGTAATTCTTAGTTGTTTGTGATGCACACAAAATTTTAGGAGTAATTTTTAGGTATTTTCGCATCAGGGAGAATTTATGGTAGGGTCCACCATAATTGTAAGAGAAATGAATACCATTTATCCATGCTCTTGGAGTACCAAAGAATTTTCTGAATTTTAGATATCAAAGTTGAGTTATCTTCGAATTGGGTACTGCTTTCATGTTTTGGGCATGATTTTGTAATGACAGGTTCATTGTTAAATTCTTTGCTTGAATCTTTGAAGTGGGTTCAAAATTTCACATTGAATTTAATTTTAGAAAACCTAATGCCATAACCACAAACCATTTTAAAGTAAATTATTGTAAACTCATAAGTACATGGACATGGCATTGTTTACAGGGAGAAGCGTAGGGTTGTATTTGGACTACTTTTGGGCGTCATTTCCTTGGGCCGGCGTGCAGAGCGTTAAGGCGGATAGCCCCATTGCCTACAAAAACAATTCTACAAAATTTCAACTAAAAATACGTCGATTGGGCCGATAACTCTGAGTATCACTTTCATTTGTTTAAGAAAAAAAATGAAACTACATTGTTGGTCCCTAAAATTTATTTAATGTTCACAATTAGTTCCTTAAGTTTTAATTGGATTTCACTCTCAAAAAAAAAAAAAAAAAAATGTTTCAATTGGGTTTTGTTAGTCCCTCAAGTTTCAAAATTGAGCACTATTAATCCTTTGTTAACTGCGGTTAATATTATTGCCTATGTGGCTAATAGAATAATAATATGACATTTTTTAAATTAATGCGGTATTTATTTTTATTAAAAAAATTAGACATAACATAAACCCATAAAAGCAAATATCTAACCCAGTTCAAGTGGGCCAAATCAAACCGAAAGTCCCAATAAAATTAAGAGAAATGAGAGACTCCAAGACCGCCGTGCTCCTCCACGCAATGTCGTCTTCCTCCTTTGGCGACATCGTCTCCTCCCCTGAGCCTTAGCGACATTGTCATCCTCCACAACCATTTTGATTCATGTTTGTGCTCGCACAGCAGACAAACTAAGGGCAATTGTTCAAAAGGCTGTAAACTTAACTAGCCTAAAACAAGGGGATCTCCATGAATGAACCCTCCGAAAACCACCTCCTTATCCAATGCAACGACAGTCTTCTCTGCAAAATTCACCTCCAATTATAGTTGGTGCCACAAGAAATCAAAAGCACGTATATAAATATGCAAGTACAATCAAAACTGAAAAAACCCAACTGAATAATCTACAAAACCCATGTCCAGAACCTTAATCATCAATCAAAAAATGCAATAAAAGATTGAGTTGGTGCACAAAACGATCATATATCGCACAACCAATATTAAAATCATAATGCTCTAGAAATTTCTTCATCAACACTCATATCACCAAAAGAGTGCTTCCTATCATGTCACAACTGCCTAGTAACAAACAACACAAACTAGATGGGTTGGCCAAAGATGAGAGGGTGGGTGGAGAGCAATGGCTGACTGGCTGTACGAGCACAACCATGAATCAAAGTGGCTGTTGAGGATGACGGTTGCTGTCGCATGGAGGACAATAGTCTTGGGCTGTCACTCTCTTACATTAGTTTTAGATTGAGAATTTTGGTTTGATCGGGTATTAACCCACTTGAACCGGGTCAAATATTTGCTTTTATGAGTTTAAGATATGTCCAATTGTTGAATAAAATAAATAGTAAATACCACATCAGTTTAAAAAATGTTATATCACTATTTCGTTAGCCATATAAGTAATAATATTAATGGAAGTTAATAAAGGATTAACAATGTTTAGTTTTGAAACTTGAGAGACTAATAGCATTCAGTTGAAATTTAAAGGACTAATTGCGCACGTCAAGTAAACTTCAAGTACCAATAGTGCAGTTTCGCAAAAAAAAAAAAAAGTATATAACTTGTAATTTAAAAATATGAAATCCCTATAATGCCATTTTTTTTTAATGATTCAATAACTACAATGAGGAAAAGGAAGATTTGAATAGTTGGTATTTCCATTATAAATACTAGGTGATGTCAAACTGAGATACAAAACTCTTGATTCTTAAAATGTTAATTGTTCCAATTAAAATTAGACATGCCGGCTTAAAATTTTAGTCACATTTACCTCAGATTTTTTTTTTCCTGAATAAGAATTACATTAAAAAGAGAAAAGAACATACTAAAATACACGAAAGAGGATTTTTATCATCTTTTGGTTGCCATCAAAAAACAAAATTCAAGGATAGAGAAAAAAAATTTTGAGGATAGAGAAGATCTAAATCAATTCATTTAAATTTGATAAGAGAGTTCATTTAGCAATATTATGAGTAAAGATTGGGATATGTCTATTAATAATAACTAGTTGCTAACCTGTGCGATGCATGGGATAGTTAAATAAAAGTTAAAAGTATTTATTTTTACTTAAAGGTTTATGATTTGACTTAAAAAAATGTACAACTTGAAAATGAATAAAAATAAGTAATTTTTTTGTTTAATATAATGGTTTAGAAAAATTATTTTTCTTTCATATCATTGGTTCCACATAACACATCCCGACGTGGGCTATTCTATGGTGATGACATCACATAATACTCAACTGCAATTATATTTACTATCCACTACCAATCTAATTTATGTTATCTTGAATTCTTGATAATAGATCTACAAATTGCATTCTCATATCCTCCATCATTTAGAAGATAACTGAAGTAATGATTGTATGTAATGTATAAATTTTATTCTTTTACTGATGGTGAACTAAAAATTGGACCATCTCCAGTTTGTCCATAGAGTCGTCCAGGACTAAAAAGATTAACCCAACATAAGAAGGTCATCCACTGTCAGGAGGTCGTCCGTTGGTATGAAGGTCGTCCATCAGGGAAGCACCTGGACGACCTCTCAACACTTAGAAAATTTTTAGTGTGGATTTATGTGCAAAAGCTTATAATGCGGACCACATTCTACTATTTTGAATATGAGCAAAATCCTTGTTCATCGCTATAACTTCCCACTAAGTACTTAACTTCTAATGGCGGTTATAGAAGATAAGATTGAACCTTCTAACTTCTATAGCAGTTGTGGAAGTTAAGTTTGAACCTTCTAACTTCCGTACACGTTGAGGAAGTTACTAAACATGTAACCACTCCAAGGCTTAGTATATAAGGACTCATCCACATCAAATGAAAGTAAATTTCCACCACTCCTAAAGTTGGAATTCTTGAGTTTTAGAGAGAAAAACTAACTTAAGCATTGGATGGTTCTTGGCCAGTTCACCCCGATTACCTTTGATCTTGTGTTTCTTTCTTTTCAGGCCTTCCAAGTAACTTCTAGCCATTGAAACCCGGAGCATTTAGCCTACTAATTTTCTGTACACCATCATTTACAATATAAAATTATTAAAATAATTAAAATAAAATCTAATGTTTTGGAAATTTTTTGAAATAGATTTTTAAATTTCTTAAAGCTTAGTTAATAGAGTTTCTATTTTACCTAAAAATGAACTATCACAATTAATGAGAATTTAACCATTTTTTGCAAAGAGAAGATAACCATAGACCCAAATTTTATTTTATAGCATAGGATGTTAAAGTTAGATTTGTTCCATGTGTAATATCTTAGTCCATTATGATAGTTCCAAATATTATCCTAATACCTATTTATATGAGTTTTCTTTTAATGATGCCGTAAAGGATGAAGTTTAATAGAAGTCATTTAAGATCCAATGTATCCAAAAAAAAAAAAAAAAAAAAAAGTAATTTCAAAAGTCTTTTAATTGTAAATTTTTTTAATCATAAAATAGACTCTATCTAAACTCTAAAGGAAGGCATTCAGAATAATCACATCATTGATACCATACCATGATGGTTGCAAATAGCAATATTATTATTCATGATTAATAGATGAACAATGAAACTGTGAATTAACAATTTAACAATTCAAATACCAAGTTTAAACTATAACAACACATATATAGAAGACTCCAAATATTGGAACATACTTCTTTTGCCATTTTCATTCTTCAATCAAAACCAAAGTTTCAAAGATAATTCCAATTCAATTAAACCCAATACATACATACGTACATACACATGAAAATAAAGAATTCCAAAAAAAAAAAAACAACAATCTCCAAAAGCCTCTGCCTAATACAATCACTATTTATTTATTTTTTTTTTTTCAAATTGTGCGTTCTTTAGTTTTTTTTTCCTTTTATGTTTCATCAAACTTTTTCTAATTGACCAAAATATCTCTCATATATGTTAACATTAAACCTGATAAGAAACTTTACATGCCTTTTGTTTTGAAGGCGCTCCAAGAACCAAACAATCCCTAAAAAAAACTATTTATAATATAATATAGGGTTATGGATTCCTAATCAAATTTGGTTAGGATTATGGATTTCTAATCAAATTTGGTTATATAATTTTTTTTAAATGATGAATATGTTGGTAGAGTCCATTTGTGTGAGAGATCGCCAAAAGGTGTCTCTCAAAAAAAAGAGAGAGATTTTTGGAGTGCTTTTTAGGGAACCTCTCTTTTTGGGTATGTGGTGTGGAGTCGCCACTTAATTTTTTAAAACAAAAAAAAAAAAAAAATCAGAAAAAACTAAAAAATACATGACTGAATTGTTCCTCTATCATTGATTGAAATAAAAAGTACATATTTGAAAAATTGAAAATTACATGGCTTTGGGTCCTAGTTACAAACTACCAAATAATTACATGGCCTTTTGTTCTAGTTACAACCTACCCTAAAAAAGAAAAAAGAAAAAAGAAAAAAAAAAAGAGATAAGACTAGATCTACCTATCTAAAAGACCTAAATTCAGAGGCTAGATTACGGAATGAAAAGGTGTTAGGCACCCATTCTACCCAGAGAAAGTTTGGTCTTCTAGGCTCTTGTGACTAATGTACCCTTTTTATGCATGAGATGAATGATATGTTGCACATGTGACATAAACTAAATCACGCAAATTTATTTATGAATGTATCCTCTTTTTTGTAAAAAATTCAGATTTGTTGTTGTGATTAAAAAAAAAAAAAAAAATTTTTTTGAATTGGTTTAGAAAAAAAATCAGATCTGATTTTATGAGCTTAAAAAAATTGATTTTAGTTTTGTAAAAGATCAGATCTGTTTTGTGATAAAAAAAAAAAAATTTAGATTTGTGTATTTAAAAAAAATCAGATCTGTTTTTATATGTGTAAAGAAAATATGAAAAAGAGTTTTTTTTTTTTGTTTTTTTTTTTATTTTTTTTTATTTTAAAGAGGATTTCATTCATGAAATAAATTTATGCTACATGTATTAAGTAAAACAAACACAACCATTCATGATCTTTTTCTTTATTTCAAAATCTGCTATGTTAAAAAAAATCAGATCTGTATCGAAGGAAGATACAAATCAGTTTTTGATTTAAGAAAAATTTAGATCTCCATCTAAGGAAGATGTAGATCCATTTTTTAATTTAAGAAAAATTCAGATATGCATCTAATGAAGATGGAGACCAGTTTTTTATTTGAGAAAAACTCAGATCTACATCTAAGTAAGATGTAGATCCGTTTTTATTTGAGAAAAATTCAAATCTACATCTAAGGAAGATGCAGATCCGTTTTTTGTTTGTGAAAAATTCAGATCTACATCTAAGGAAGACACAGATCCATTTTTTGTTTGAGAAAAATTCAGATCTACATCTAATGAAGATGTAGATCCGTTTTTTGTTTGAGAAAAATTCAGATCTACATCTAATGAAGATGTAAATCTGTTTTGGTTTAAGAAGAAATTCAGATCTACATTTATTGAAGATGTAGATCCGTTTTTATTTTAAGAAAAAGAAGTAATAACATGCATATTTTGAAACTAAGAAAGAGATCACAACAATAATAAGAGAACCAAGGCATGCTTTAACAATATAAATTAACAATTCATGTTATGGATACTCGAAACAACTAAACTAAAAGAAATATACAAACATGCATCATCACTACAAGAGATGCATAAAGAAAAGAAAAGGGTAATCGGAAACAACCTCTTGCATGGAGCACTTCTTCTTCTTGAGAGGATGTTTTAGGGACCTAAAAACCCTAGTTTAAGAGTGAATACCGAAAAAAAGGGGGGTGAGAAATTTGAGAGCATGAAAAGGTGTCTCTCCTAGAGTGTAAAAGAATGTCCAAAGGGGTCCCTGAATGTTGGGAGGCATCCCCTATTTATAGAGGTGTTAATTGCTTAGAAAATAAGCTAGGTTTGCTTAAAAATTAAGTCCAATCAGCTTAAAAAATAAGCAAAAAACGTATAGGGAAAATCCTAAAAAAAAGGAGATTTAGATAAGAGTAAGCTGATTTTTCAGATCAGAACCAGTTTCAGTATTTTGATCATGTCTCTTTACTCAAAATTCGGATTAAGATGAAAGTTTTACAGCCGAAGGAAAATTAAATTCTCTACAAATTTTCCAGAAATAGCCTAGTCCGAATTTTAAGTTATACTATGCCAAAGAAGCGCCTTAGAACGTGAATCTGAAATCTGCTACTTGATTAGCACGTTTTTGAAGTGTTTTCCAACTCTAAAATTGTATTTGGACAAATTTCAGAGTTATTTTCATGATAAACCTCATTCCAAAGTGATAATTATGACTTTTAAAATAATTATTTTGAATATAATTATCTCAAAAGCCTAATTATCCACAGTCTTTAAATATTATCAGCTTATTTGTTTTAATCTCATGCAACAAATCTCACTTTAAGAAAAATACTCCACCAATCACATAAATTCATTTAATTAATTTTAATCATTAACCAATCAAAATTAATTTCAATTAATCACACGTGATCGGCTTCACCTCACACAATGCATGCAGACCGTGAAAACTTGATCTTGTGATATCTTTCAATCCGACGGTTTGATTTAGAAACCTGAACTACGTTGTGATCGTTAGAATCTCAAGATCATTTTTATGATATGCAATGAATGAATTAATGCATGTAATGCAATCATGATATTTGGGGTACGTGGATGGTCACTCCAGTCATCTTCCTTGATTAAATCATGGGTGCAAAATCGAGTGTCTACAAAATGCCCCTCATTGACAGAATTTGGTAAGTGAATGTCAATGTAAAACAAAGACACTGATTTTAGCAGCCATGATTTAATTGAGGTTCAATTTTCAAAGATTTCCTAGCCCTCGAACCTAAAACTTTGGAACATAGAACTAGTGCCTTACCTTTTGACAAAAAATGAAAATACTTGACCTAGTTGATAACTGATGAACTTTTGGAAATGATTCTTGACAATTGATGTGACCAAGAGGCTTTTCAATCCTGATCTTGATAATAAAGTGGTCTGCGACCAAGGGGCTTTTCAACCTTGATCTTGGCGAAAGATAATTGTCTGCGACCAAAGGGCTTTTCAACCTAGATCTTGACGAAGGAATTGTCTGCAACTTCGATTTGGACTAAAGAAATGTTTGCGACCTCGATCTGGACTAAGGAAATGTTTGCGACCTCAATTGGGACTAAGGAATGTTTGTGACCTCGATCTGGACTAAGGAAATGTCTGGGACCTCGATCTGGACTAAGGAATGTCTGCGACCTCGATCTAGACTAAGGGAATGTCTGCGACCTTGATATGGACTAAGGGATTTTTTGTGGCCTCGATCTGGACTAAGGGATTGTCTGCGGCCTCGATTTGGACTAAGGGATTGTTTGGGACCTCGGTCTGGACTAAGGAAATGTCTGCGACCTCGGTCTAGACTAAAGGAATGTCTGCGACCTTGATCTGGACTAAGTGAATGTCTGCGACCTCGATCTGGACTAAGGGAATGTCTGCAACCTCGATCTGGACTAAGGGAATGTCTGCGACCTAGATCTGGACTAAGGAAATGTCTGTGACCGCTGTCTGGACTAAGGAAATGTTTGTGACCTCGGTTTGGACTAAGGGAATGTTTGCGACCTCGATCTGGACAAAGGGTAATCAAGCGGCTTCTCAACCTTGAAATTAAGTTGCTGGAATGTCGATCAAAGGGCTTTTTAACTTTTATTTGGCTTTTTACCTGCAAAAGTCAAAATCTGGAATTAGGCTTTAACTGATGAGTGTTTTGTTGTTCCCTTGCTTTTTTTGGAATGTGTGATTTTTCATTTGTCTCTTCTTGATTTCATTTTTATCAAGAAAACTTTGATTGATTTTTGGTGGTTCTTTGAAAAAACATTTTTCTTGAAAGGATTTGATTTTTGAAGCTTGGAATTGGACACTGGAAATTTTGAAATTGAAAATTGAAATTTTGAGATTTTGGATTGAAATTTGAAACCTTGAGACTTGGGCTTTGAAACTTGATATTTTGAAAAATTATGACTTGAAATTTTGAACATGAAATTTGAAGTTTGCCACTTGAAATTTTGGAGATTTGGAATTTGAAAATTGGGCATTTAGAATGTGGAATTTTTAAACTTGGGAATGAAAATTTTGAATTGAAAATTTGGGATTTGGAATTTGAAAAAAAATTGAAATTTGAACTTGAAGTTTTATCCTTAATCCGTTCCAAAAGATTTTTCATCATTTCTTTTTTTTTTTTTTTTTTTTTTTTTTGAAAATTTGATTTTTTCTTTTCATGATGTGATTTTGATTTTGATTTTTTTTTAAGGAGTGGAAAAGAAAAGGAGATAAAAAGAAAAGAAAAAAATAAATTTTTTTTTGGGGAGTTGACTAAGTCAACTCAGTTTGACTGAGTTGACCCAGCAACTCAGCTTAGTTTAAGTGTGGGGGCCGAATTTTGGCCCCCCACTTTCTTTGTCTCTCTCTTTTTTGCTTTTTCCTCCTTCATCTTTTCTTCCACCATTAACACTATTCACCCTCATTTTCATCTTGATTTTTCTTCTTCAACAAAACACTTTTCTAAGCTTCTCAACCTTCTCTTATCCATCTCCCTCAATATTTCTTTAGATCCTTGTGTTCTTGAGCACTTTTGCCATACACCCATTTTTGGTGTAACCCATTTTCAAACCCATCTTTTCTTTACACCAAAATGTCTTCTTCTTCTAATGGATCCTCTTTTCTTACTTTTCATGGCAAGAAATATGATCCCACATTTGATTGGAATGATGGGGAGGGGCTCCTTTAAGACCCTAAGACCCATGCTCCATATTCTCACATGGACATCAAGGTGAGTTTTTCTTTGGTTTCTTTGCTTCGAAAAATGTCGTTTCATGTTTCATTGAAAATTTGATTGTGAGACATTGTCATTTTGTTGTGTGATTGTTGGAGTTTGGGGCATTGTATGATTGATCATATTGTAAAGTTGGCTTTGGAGCATTCTTGAAGTGTTGCATTTTTGTGATTATGGTATAATTTGGACAATGTTGGTGGCTTATGGAATTTTGACAATGTTGGTAGATTGTGATGTTGTGGGATGAGTTTTGTCTTGGATTTTGGGAGTATTGGCATTGTGAAAAATTTGTGTTGTGGGCTTGTATGAATATGTTCATGATGCATGTGGGAAATTTTGTTGGCATGTGTAAGTTTTGTTTCATGGACATGTCAAAACTTTTGTGGATAAATTTGTGGGTATGGAAAGTTTTTATGGGCATGAAATTTTGACTATGGAAAAATTTGTTGGGCACGTGATCATGGAAAATTTTGTGGCTATGATTTTGGATATGTGAGAATTTACTTGTTGTGCATAGACATGTAGGAAACTATTTGTTGGCTATCTTGGTCATATAGGAATTTTGATTGTGCATGGTTATGAAAAAAATTTTGGTAGTTTTGTATGAACAATTTTTGGTCATAGGGTTTTTTTTTTTTTGGACATTTTTTTTATGGAATTTTTGGACATGTGAGTTGTTTGTTGGCATGGGAATTTTTTTTTGACATGTGATTTTTTTGTTGGCATGGAAAATTTTTGGACACGTTATTTTTTGTTGGCATGGAATGATGAGCTAAACTTTTGTGTTGCAGAGCCTCAAGAGTCGAGGTAGTCTCCAAATGTTGAAGAACATGTGGGAAGCATTGTCTCCTAATATCAAAAATATCATCAATGGTGCGGGCTTTGGTATTTTCTTTGAAACTCTGTTAAATCAAGAGACACATGAATACAAGGATCTTCAGTTACTCCTTGCCTTAGCAGAGCACCTTTGGGATACTACATGTACCTTTCATTTTCCAGGAATTGGTGAGGTAATGTTGACACCTTATGACTTTTCTGTTATCACTGGTCTAAGGTTGGGTGGTGAGAGAATCCGTGTCAACAACTCCCTTACTTCAACTGAAATCAAGAAACTTCTAGTGTAGTGCCTTCTAGAATGAAGAGTAAAAATGTTCCTTTGTCTTGGCTATGTGAGAATATTTCCAAATGTGATACTGTGGCAAAGGGTGCCCGCATGTTCATGCTTCTTTTTATTGGGACTTTCTTGTGTCCGGATTTTGGCAGTACAGTGAATCTACGTTACTTGTGGAGCTTGAGAAAAATTGAGAAAATCTGGAATTATGATTGGGGCGATATGGCTTATGCTACCCTTTTGCATTTCATGACTCAACTTTCTATGCGGAGTCTTTCAAGCTTGGGTGGGGCTCCATTTGTATGGCAGGTGAAGTTTAGAATTTTTGGCTATGTGTAGGTTTTGGAAAGTTTTTGGCTAGATTGTAATGGAAAGTTATCTTGGTTATGTGTGGTAATGGTGTTGTGAATTTGTTTTCCAGGTCTAGATGTATGAATACTTTGGAGTTGGTCCTAAAATCCGGGAGGAGGTTACTGGTATTTTTCCTAGATTTCTTCGTTGGTTGCCCAAACATTGTTTGTTTACACCCTCTAGGCGTTCTTTGGAAATTTGGCGCTTGGTGATTGACAATTTTACTGCTGATGATGTGAGTTCTTCCCCCCCCCCCCCCTTTTTTGGAATCTTTGGTACTTGGTTATGGCTTGGTATTTTTTTCATTCTGGGTTCCTTTTGTGATTTTTTAGATGTATTTAGATCCTTGGGCTGGATGCGAAGGGTATGCAGAGTGTGAGCAAGCTTTGGAGCTGAATGGTTGTCAGGTATTGTTTGAATGTGGGCATGGAAGGTATTGTTATCTTAGTGATCGGGTGTCGCCCCAAGTTCAACATGTGTATCCTCCTACAACAATTCCAATTCCTCATTATCCCTCCGTTCGGTTGGCTGACCTCCTGACTGATGAAGAGATGGCTCGGGCTCGTGCTAGCTACATTGTTCCAGGAGTACCAGGGACTTATTTTGAATTTGTTTGAACTCATTTGCAAGGTTGCTTGGCTAGCATAACGGTACTTCTCTTCCCTTCTGAAGTTAAATTTTCATCTTGCATATTCCTTTTCTATATTTCTGCTCGATAACAACATTTGCATGTTGGATTTTCAGGCACCATCTTTTGAAGAGGAGGAAGAGGGAAAGGAAGAAGAAGAAGAAACTCCTTCTCCTCACCATGCTGGTAGCTCTTCTAGTTCTCTCATGGAGACTTATCCTCATTTTCTAGTATGGCAATATGAAGTGATGAATCCTAATGGAACATATAGTTCCATGCCTTTGAATAGGCCAGAGCAAACACCAAACGTCCCTTGGCCTAATTCGATGTGTTGTTGAATTTCCAGTTCTTTGTACTTATTTCTTCTTGTCTCATTGAATAGCTCATGGTTTGGTAGATTTGTGCTTCAGGTTGATGTTGATCTTGTGGAGGAAAGTATGCAAATGATTGGAGGTTTGCAACTGTTAGCTTGTACTCAGTCTTCCCAATATGTGCTCAATAAGGCAAGCTGGGTATGCAATGATACTTCCTGAGTATCTTTTGCTTGGACTTTTCTTGATAATGGACATAACACTTGACTTTGCTTGACTTCTCAGGTGAGTTGAATGGAAGCGGCTGATTCCACTAGAAGGACTTTGGAGGAAAGGATCAGAAACCTTGAACTTGAGAACCATCAATATGATCCTTGATTTTATGCAAGTCAAGAGGGAAATATTAAAGGTGGTTCCCCTAGAGGTGGGTTGAGGAGGTCTTCACGCAGGCAGACCCGGAGTCCCAATGATGTTTGATTTGTATTTTTAATTTTTCCTGCAAAACAAAAGGAAGTGTTCCTTAGACAATCTTGTACTACATTCCATGTTTAGCTTTCTGTCCTTAGAATCGCCTTGGATCATGTAGAAACTTTAACTGAGACAAGTTTAGAATTCACCTGATGAGGTCTTGTAGTACCAATTTAAACTTATCTTGATTGACTCTGATGAAATCTGCACTTACTTGAATGAAGCGGAGCCGAATGCCCCTAGTTTAAGATGAATGCATGCTTTTTTGGAAATCTTGATGATTTTTTTTTTTTGAAAAGATGATGATAGTGGTCTCTTTTGAAAGTGAATGAGACATAGGCGGATGCCCCTAGTTTGGAACATGAATCCATGAGTCTTGAAAAAAAAAACTTGATTTGATCAATTTTGAAAACAATGATGCAAGTGATGATTTTTGAAAACAAATGAGTTAGGCACGTCAAAATGCCCCAGTTTAACCTAAAAAAATCTTTTTGAATGTTAAATAATCCTAAAAAAAATGTCTGAGAACGCGAAATTGCATGAAATCGCATGAATATGTGATGGAGGGGTTGTGTGCCTCTTGGCACATGAGGAGTGCTGTTCGGCACTTTTAGAGTGCCGAATGGCACTTGGTCACACCATGGTGCTTACGCTGTGGTGGGCCGATTCCTCATGCTTTTCCAATGCGTGTTTCGCGTTTTTGTGCTTTTTGAAAAACAATTTCTTCGTTTATGATCATGAAACACTCTCCTACTCAGTAACAAACTCTTTGAAACTTACTTAAACCTGATTTAGGACTGGTGTAGCTCATATAAATGATTTCTCCTGCGACAAATCTCTACATCAAGGTTAGCAAAACACAATATTCACAGGCAAAACACAATATTCACAGGCAAAAGTCATCCATGGCTTGCACTCAAAATTTTTCTCATTCAACAATTCATGATATCAATAGATGGGTTCGTAGCTTTGATTTCAGTACCAAGACCAATTTTACAGCCTACAAACTAGAGGGAATTAAGGCTTTGAGGAATGTCAAAATCAAGTGGGACTTCCTTCGTGCTGCTGTGAAATTCTGGGATCCCGAAGATCATGTGTTCCAGTTTAAAACTGCTGAACTCTGTCCTATAATAGAAGAGTTTTCCGCTATCCTCAGCTATGATCCAAGTAGAAAATCTGTAGCGGTTTCTTGTGATCCTAAGCATAGGGAATCTTTGTCTGATGCTCTTGGTCTTCCTGCTTCCATTACCGGTAGTATGATTGAAGGACATATGGGGAATCTTCGTGCAATTGTTTCCAAGCTAATTAATAAACGCACCTATGGAGTGACTGACAATATGCAGAAAAACTTTGGCTTGGCCTTATGCTTTGTGGGAGAATTTTTGCTTTGCTCTGGAAGGCACGGTTTTATGGATGCTCGAGCCATAAGTGTTGTGAGTCAAATTAAGGATGGTGATAATCCTTTTTCTTTGATCTTGGCAAAAACTCTTCTAGGTCTGGATGTTGTATTCCATGGTGGAGAAACTCAAAACTTCCTAGGGAGTCCCTTGACTTTGCAGATATGGCTGATGGAGCAACTGGATATGATTGCCAGGCCTATAACTAGTAATTACGGGCCTAGTAGTTTTCTTAGCAGGACTGTCATCAAAACTGAGTGTCAAACTGAGAGTGACTGGGTGAAGTTCTTGAACAAGAAATCTAGTACCTCAATCCAATGGAACTGTTATTGGTGGAAATGCCCACCCCCTCTACTGCAGTCTCTAGGATCTGATCACATCTTCATTGTTGGGTTGCAGAGGGCAACTTTCTATAAAGCAGATAGACTTCTGAGGCAGTTCCAATATGAGTAAGGAATGCCTGGTGGAAAAAAGAGAAGACCTTTCACTCCTGTGAAGACAAATCCTACTTCTATAAAGAACATGCTGTTGGACTTGGAGATGGCTGACCGAGTGGACCAGTCTTTTGTCAAGGTTCACTTTCATAAGATGACTATAGAATACTCTAACTGGTTGGTGGACAAGATTTCTGACAAAGAAGCTGAGATGGTTGCTATGAGGAAACAATTTCTCAGAGATAAAAGGGAAAGACACGATGAAAACAACTATGAATTTAAAAGAAGGGACAAGGATGATGAAGTACCTAACATAGAAGAAACCAATGATCAACAAAGAGAGAAGAGACTGAAGACAAAGTGACCTTCTTATTTTTGGCTTTGAACATGCTTATTTAGAAGTTGATGTAAAAACTTTTATGTTTAGGAGTTATTTGGGATTTCCAGGTTAAGGGTTCTGTTTAAAGTGTAGGCTTTTTGGGTTTGGTATTTTTTATGGTTTGGTTTAGGGTTTGGGTTCTTGAAGTTTGTTGTTTGTTGTTTTTATTTTTTATTTTTATGGTTTGGCTTAGGGTTTGGGTTTTTGGATTTTGTGTAATGACATGGTTTAATGGAATGATTGAATTTTTGAAAATTTTCGTTAATGGACAAATGGTGGTTTTGTGAAATTGTGACCAGACCAATACATGGTTGCCTACGTACCCCCTTTGTAGAAGGATTAGGTCATCACGTAGTTCATTGATTTTTTATTTGCCTTAATTTTTGCCTAAGCTGCCCTTTCGGGTTTTCAACCTAGCAGGCTCTCTCACTGTCTTTTTTTTTTTTTTTTTTACTCTCCTTTTGCGTAGATTGCCCTTTCGGGTTTTCAACCTACCTTTTTGTTTATTTGTTTGTTTGTTTGTTTGTTTGTTTTTTTTTGTGTTGCTCTAATTTTTTCCTAGACCGCCTTTTCGGGTTTTCAGCCTAGCGAGTTCTTTTTTTTTTTGTTGGTAAAAGCCTAGGAAGGGAAATAGCATAATTTACAACCACTTCAGACGTGGTGCTTTCAGACTACCTCTTCAGACGTGGTATTTCTTTAATTGATCTATATTGGTTGGCTTTGTGAAAGGGTTTGCGTCTAAGTCCATCAATCTTACTGCTCCCCCATAATATATTTGCTTGATAATGTATGGGCTTGTCCAATTTTACTTGAACTTCCCATTTGCATCTTGAACCGGGGCTCGGATTTCTTTCAACACTAAATCCCCCAACTTCAAATCTCGAGTTCTTACCTTCTTATCAAAAGCTTTCCTAAGCCTCCTTTGGTAACCTTGAATATGATACAAGGCTTTGAGTCTCTTTTCATCCAACATGCATAACTGATCGTATCTACTTTGCAACCAATCTACTTCAGGGATTTCACTTTCCAATACTGTCCTTAGTGAACGAACACCCATTTCAATGGGAAGGACTACTTCCATCCCATACACCAATGAATAAGGAGTGGCTCCCGTGGAAGATCGAATTGATGTTCTGTACCCCCAAAGTGCATAGGGCAATTGTAGGTGTCAATCCTTGTAGTTCTTTGTGCTTTTCTTCAAGATTCGCCCTATGTTTTTATTAGCAGCCTCAACTACTCCATTAGTCTGAGGATGGTAAGGTGAAGACTTGTGATATTGAATGTTGAACTGTCGTAGCAACTTCTCTGTTTCTCCCTTGAAATGCTGCCCATTGTCAGAGATAATTTCATGTGGTACCCCATATCTGCAGATGATATAGGTTTGAATGAATTGAGGAACTTTTTTTGAATTCAGAACCTTATATGAGGCAGGTTCTACCCATTTAGTGAAGTAATCAATGGCTACGAGTATGAATTCATGACCATTGGAGGTTGTTGGGTGAATTTTCCCAATAATGTCTATCCCTCATGTAAAGAATGGCCAGGGTGATGTCATGGTATGGAATGGCATGGGTGGCATGTGCTTCAAATCTCCATGGACTTGGCATTGATGGCATTTTCGAACATGAGCTGCATAGTCGGCTTCCATAGTAGTCCAGTTGTAACCTTGTCTCATTATCTTTCTTGACAGCATGTGTGCATTCATATGTGGCCCATAACTTGACTCATGAACCTCTTCAATTATTTGCTGTGCTTCCTTGGCGGTTACACAAAGGAGATGAATTCCATCATATGATCTTCTGTAAAGCATTTCACCACAAATAATGTAATTAGTTGACAACCTCCAGATGGTTAATTGATCATTCTTGTCTGCAAACTTCGGGTATGTCCCCTCCTTAAGGTATTGTAGGATGTCTAAATACCATTCACCTTCTTCATTCTTCTCCTCACTTCTTCTATTGTCATGCAATAGGCTAGTTTTTCTTTCTGTTCCAACACTATCGGTCTAGCTTCATCTTCTTTTGGCCCATCCATCATGCTTGCCATGGTTGCTAAAGTATCGGCAATCTGATTCTACATCCTTGGCACATATTGATATTGGATCTTACTGAATTTCGAGGCCCACCTCTGAAGACATTCATGATAAGGCATTAACCTTTCTTCTTTGATCTTCCACTTATTCTAAATCTGGGAGATTATCAAAGTTGAGTCACCATACACCTCTAACTCTTTCACTCCTAGGCCTAGGCTGCTCGTAACCCCACGATGCAAGCTTCATATTTAGTGGCATTGTTGGTGGCAGGAAAGTTGAGTTTGCCAGAAAATGGGATGTGTGTCCCTTTTGGAGAAATTAAGAGAACTCCAATTCCACTTCCGTTTTGATTTATTGCTCCATCAAAATACATCTTCCATGATTCTACCTCAATCCCCATGATGTCTTCATCCAGAAAGTCTCCTTGGATTTCTTCAGCTTCTTCTGATGAACAATGGGCTAAGTGGTCAGCAATTGCTCTCCCCTTCATAGATTTCTGAGTCACATATTTAATATCAAATTCTGACAAAAGCAAGACCCATTTAGCTGTCTTCCCATCTTACACGGGTTTTTCCATTAAGTACTTCAAAGGATCCATTCTTGCAATCAACAAAACCTTGTAAGCAAGCATATAATTGCGGGTCGCCCATACAAGTGCTACACATGTCTTTTCTAATGGTGAATACTTTTCTTCATAAGGCAACATCTTCTTGTTGATGTAGTATATGGCATTCTCCTTTCTAGTCTCCTCTAGGTACTGAGCAAGTAGAACCCCCATTGCTGTATCTGTAGTGGTAAGATTACAACAACAATGGCTTTTCAAGTACCGATGGGACTAGTATTGGTGGCTTTATTAGATAATTCTTGATCTTTTCAAAGGCTTCTTGGCATTGTTCATTCCATACTGTAGGGACTTCCTTCTTGAGCAATCGGAAGATTGGTTCACACATCATGGTGAGTTGAGTTATGAACCTGCTGATGTACTGTATCCTTCCTAGAAATTCTCGGATCTCCTTTTCAGTTCTTGGGGGCTTCATCTTTACAATTGCCTTGATTTTATCAAGATCAACTTCTATTCCTCTTTGGTTTACTATAAACCCCAATAGCTTTCCAGATGTTGCACCAAAAGTGCACTTCTTTGGATTCAACCGCAACTTGTAGAACCAGATCCTTTCAAAGAACTTCCGTAAAGCTGGCATATGTCCTTCATGGTCCTTGGACTTGACTATCATATCATCAACATAAACTTCTACTTTTTTGTGGATTAAGTCATGCAATAAAGTGGTGGCTGCACGTTGGTAAGTAGCACCAACATTTTTAAGGCCAAATGACATGACCTTGTAGCAATATGTCCCCCATGGAGTAATAAATGAGGTTTTCTCCATATCTTTTGGAGCCATCTTAATCTGATTGTACCCTGAAAATCCAGCCATAAACGATAGCAAAGCATGACCTGCTGTGTTGTCAACCAGGACGTCAATGTGAGGCAAAGGAGAGTCGTCTTTTGGGCTGGCCTTATTCAGAACTCGAAAGTCTACACACATTCTGACCTTCCCATCCTTCTTTGGCACCGAAACCACATTAGCTAACCACTCTGGATAGTTGACTACCCTCAGGAATCCTGCATTGTATTGTTTCTCAACTTCTTCCTTGATCTTGAAAGTCCACTCTGGCTTCATTCTTCTCAATTTCTGCTTGACCGGCTTCATGGTTGGGTCCATTGGAATGCAATGCTATACTATATCTGTATCAATCCCAGGCATATCTTCGTATGACCATGCTAAGACCTCTTTGAATTCTGTCAGCAGTGCCATTAATGCATCTTTCTCTGAAGTGGTTAGGGTATTGCCCACTTGTATCATTTTAGGTTCATCATCAGTTCCCAGGTTAATGGATTGAGTTTCTTCTTTTATGGGTTCTAGGTGTCCATGTTTTAATTCCTTATTATTAAGAGTTTCTTTACCAATTTCAGAAATAAAAAAATTCAAAGCCAACAAATAAGCAGAATCAGAAATCATATTAAAAGGAAAAGAGTTCTCAACAGACTCCACATACACAACAGACTCAATAGACTTAACTAAATCATACTCAACTAGAAAACTGTCATAAACAGACTTAATAGGAATAGAAATACTAGCAGAAATAGACTCAATAGGGACAGAAACAATGTTCTTGGCAGGGGTTACTGGCTTGATGGTCTTGATCTTCTTGGTAAGAGTGACTGACTTGATGGTATTGATCTTCTTCACGGAGTCCTCCATGGGGTGGGCGGCTCCCTCCCATGCCCGGTTCTTTAACTCAGTAGTGGCTTCAACGATGGCAGGTGGCTCCCAATAAGTTCCTTCTTCCCTCATCATCAATATTGCGGGATCTTCATCCATATAATCTGTGGCTTCACTATCAATTTCCATATCTGTGGGCTTGTCAGTCTTCAAATGTGGGGGTTTGAAGTGTCTCTTCCCCCCCTTGTGATGTGGACAATTTTTGTTGGGTCATTTAGATCGGTGTCTTGGGGTTTGAAGTGTCTCCCCCCATTTGTGGATGTTGGGCCATTTGATTGGGGTTCAAAGTTTCTCCCCCCATTTGTAGGTATTGGGTTACTTGATTGGGGTTCGAAGTGTCTCCCTTTGTATGTTAGTGCTTGGTAATTTTATTGGGGTTTGAAGTGTCTCCCCCCATTTGTGGATGTTGGGTGATTTGATTGGGGATTGAAGTGTCTTGTAGGTTGAATATGGGATTGTGATGTTGCAGCAGCGGAGTATCTTCTATGCTTACGAGCTTCAGTACCGTAATGGGAGTGATGGGCTTGGAACTAAAGCTACTGGCTTGAGTGTCGGCCTTAGGTTCTCTTTGCAGCCTTCCTTCGGATCTTGACCAAATTCTCCCCTAATAACAGGCTTGGTCGGGTTAATCAAAGCTGGGTCTCCATCCATATCAATCAATCAACCAAACAAACACACACAACATGCAATGCAATTTTAATAGGGACTAGCTTAAAGGTAGGTTCTAAGTCATTACATTGTAGGGTGGGTTTGTTATTTCATTGTTTCCCATAGCTAGGATGTTACACCTCCCAACTTGTAATGTAATGAACATTGCGTTGGTCCAAACGACATGGTTTGTCCTTTACAGTCAACAGGAAATGATCCAGTGACTTTAGGCTATGAGTTGGTGAGTTCACCATTGGGTACCTGAATCTAGTGAAGACCGGTGATCCATGGTTACTACCACCACAAGTTGTTGAAAGGGGTGCATACATATTGTTTGGATGGCACACATTATGACAGTTAGGGAAAGCTTTTAACAAACAATACATACGACAAATATCATACCACATCTCAACAATCATAAATAAACAAATAAACAACAATATCATGTAAGACCCTACAAAACAAGGGTACATATTTGGTCACTTAACTCTAATACGAAGCTTAGCCCTCGACATCCCCAGTGGAGTCGCCACTGTGAGAGATCGCCAAAAGGTGCCTCTAAAAAAAAAAGAGATTTTTGGAGTGCTTTTTAGGGCACCTCTCTTTTTGGGTAAGTGGTGTGGAGTCGCCACTTATTTTTTTCATACAAAAAAAAAAAAAAAAAAAAAAAAAAAAAAACTAAAAAATACATGATTGAATTGCTCCTCTATCATTGATTGAAATAAAAAGTACATATATGAAAATTACATGGCTTTGGGTCCTAGTTACAAACTACCAAATAATTACATGGCCTTTTGTCCTAGTTACAATCTACCCAAAATAAAACAAAGATAAGACTTGATTTACCTATCAAAAAGACCTAAATTTGGAGGCTAGGTTACGAAATTGGAAGGTGTTAGGCACCCATTCCACCCAAATAGAGTCTGGTCTTCTAGACTCTTGTGACCAATGTACCCCTTTTATGCATGAGATGAATGATATGTTGCACATATGACATAAACTAAATCACGCAAATTTATTTATGAATGTATCCTCTTCTTTGTAAAAATTTTAGATTAGTTGTTGTGATAAAAAAAAAAATTGAATTGGTTTAGAAAAAAAAAAATCAAATATGTTTTTATGAGCTTAAAAAAAAAATATTTTAGTTTTGTAAAAGATCAGATCTGTTTTGTGATAATAAAAAAAAAAATAGATTTGTGTATTTTTTAAAAATCAAATCTGTTTTTATATGTGTAAAGAAAATATGAAAAAGAGGTTTTTTTTTTTTATTTTTTTTTTTATAAAGAGGATTTCATTCATGAAATAAATTTATGCTACATGTATTAAGTAAAACAAACACAACAAACACAACCATTCATGATCTTTTTCTTTATTTCAAAATTTGCTATGTTAAAAAAAATCAGATCTGTATCGAAGGAAGATACAAATCAGTTTTTGATTTAAGAAAAATTCAGATTTGCATCTAAGGAAGATGTAGATCCATTTTTAATTAAAAAAAAATTTAGATTTGCATCTAATGAAGATGCAGATCAGTTTTTTATATGAGAAAAATTCAGATCTACATCTAAGGAAGATGTAGATCCGTTTCTTGTTTGAGAAAAATTCAGATCTACATCTAATGAAGATGCAGATCCATTTTTTGTTTGAGAAAAATTTAGATCTACATCTAATGAAGATGTAGATCCGTTTTGGTTTAAGAAGAAATTCAGATCTACATCTAATGAAGATGTAGATCTGTTTTTATTTTAAGAAAAAGAAGTAATAACATGCAGATTTTGAAACTAAGAAAGAGATCACAACAATAAAAAGAGAATCAAGCCATGCTTTAACAATATAAATTAACAATTCATGTTATGGATACTCGAAACAACTAAACTAAAAGAAATATACAAACATGCATCATCACTACAAGAGAAGCATAAAGAAAAGAAAAGGGTAATCGGAAACAAACTCTTGCATGGAGCACTTCTTCTTGAGAGGATGTTTTAGGGTTCAAATAAATTTATGCAATTATCTTTGAAACCTAAAAAACTTAGTTTAAGAGAGAATACCAGAAAAAAGGGGGTGAGAAATTTGAGAGCTTGAAATGGTGTCTCTCCATGAGCGTAAAAGAATGTCCAAATGGGTCCTTGAATGTTGGGAGGCATCCCCTATTTATAGAGGTGTTAATTGCTTAGAAAATAAGCCAAGACTGCTTAAAAATTAAGTCCAATCAGCTTAAAAAATAAGTAAAAAACGTATGGGAAAAATCCTAAAAAAAAGGAGATTTGGATAAGAGTATGCTGATTTTTCAGATTAGAACTAGTTTAAGTATTTTGATCATATCTCTTTACTCAAAATTCGGATTAAGATGAAATTTTTACAGTCCGAATTTTGAGTTATACTATGCCAAAAGTTCTTTAGAACGTGAATCTAAAATCTGCTACTTGATTAGCACGTTTTTGAAGTGTTTTCCAACTCTGAAATTGTATTTGGATGAATTTCAGAGTTATTTTCATGATAAACCTCATTCCAAAGTAATAATTATGATTTTTAAAATAATTATTTTGAATATAATTATCCCAAAAGCTTAATTATCCACAGTCTTTAAATATTATCAGCTTATTTGTTTTAATCCCATGCAACAAATCTCACTTTAAGAAAAATACTCCACCAATCACATAAATTCATTTAATTAATTTTAATCATTAACCAATCAAAATTAATTTCAATTAATCACACGTGATCGGCTTCACCCCACACAATGCATGCAGACCATGAAAATTTGATCTTGTGATATCTTTCAATCCGACAGTCCGATTTAGAAACCAGACATATCGTTGTGACCGTTAATATCTCAAGATCATTTTTATGATATACAATGAATGAATTAATGCCTGTAATGCAATCATGATTTTTGGGATACATGGATGGTCACTCCAGTCATCTTCCTTGATTAAATCATGGGTGCAAAATCGAGTGTCTACAATTTGATATAAAATTTAAATCCTATTGAAATTAAAAATGATATATATTTGTTGAGTCTCATTTGATATAATTATAGAGTTTAAATCCTATTGAAATTATAATTTCTAATCAATGTTAATATAAAAAAATGAAAAAAAAGAAGAGAAAGAAAACGTGATTATTAGATATAAGGAAATATGATAGAATTTTTTTTAAATGTCATCAACATAGAAATTATCAAATTAATGCATTTTTTGGGATAGATTTATATTAATAGAGTTATTATATAGTTTGTTTAGGATTATTTAAAAACTCCCTGATTAGTTGATAATTTAGTTCTCCTTTAAATACAGTGGTTGTATGACACCAAACAACTAAATTTAATTTTTAGCCTTGTATGACTTGCCACCCGGTGTTGTTTTTGGTCCCACAGACCCAGAAATTGTTCTGTACTATCTTCTCAACAGGGTCAGTGGAAAGCCAATATTTGAGGATTCAATGAACTGTATCATTGAATGTGATGTTTATAGGGATCCTAACACATGGATCAAAGTCTTTCAAGAAACCCACATGGAGCGTCTTTATTTTTATACAAAACTAAAAAAGAGGAATCAGAAAGAGAAGCGAAATGAGAGATCTACACACCGTGGAACTTGGAGATGTAAAAAGGATGAAGAGCTTTCTCTTAAGGAAATACAATATGGGTCTATGTGAAGTGTCACTTTTATCGCCAAGAATAGCTTCACTGGCATGGAAAATGGACCATGCATGAATTCCTGCTGGACGGAGTTTATGGAAACATGCCTAATCATGTAAGAATCTTGATTTTTTTCCCTCTTTAGGTGATAATTTAGGTCTCCTTTAAGTACAATGGTTGTATGACATCAAGCAACTAAATTTAATTTTTTTTAAAAAGAAATTTAATAAATTTTCTGCAATTTGGTGCTATAAAATCAAAAGAATTAAATCAAATTAAAAAATATAAATATAAAATGCTGATGTGGAAAATTGTGGAGAGGTTAACAAAAAGTCAAAGACTTCAGTTTATATATATATATATATATATATATATATATATATATAGACACACACACTAGTGTGTAGCCCCATGCATATGTACATGTATAATTAAAATTTTTAGAAGATGTTCAAATTATACATAGTATTAGTTTATACTTTTTTTTAAACAATACATTTCTAAAATATATAATGGTTTCTCATTATTTATATATATATATATAAATATGTTTTAGAATTTAATTGATTTTAAACTCTTCGGTTTTTGCACTCAATAATTTACTAGCCACAAAAATAAAAAACTTAAATAGACATGTGGCGAAAAATTGGATTCTAATTGAAATCCAATTTAGAATCTAATTTTATTTGAACTTTTTGATTTTTACACTCAATAATTTACTTGTGTTAGGACATATGTGAATCATGTTAAGAACATATGTCATTTAGAATTGGCTAATCCTTTGACAAAACTCACTTTACTTGTAATTGGGTAGATCTAGGATGTGTTTAATACTTCAAGAAACATGTTGTTCAAGCCAAGTATTAAAGCCATGAAGATTGGACCAAGAAACAAGTGAAGAAAAGCTGTTCATTAAAGCTGGATAGATTCTCGATAGCTGCTCGACAGATATATCTATCAAGGTTTAATGAATCTTGATAGATAGCTGGACAGATATATTTATCGAGGTCTCAACAGATAGCTCAACAGCTGTATTTATCGAGAATTACGAAATCAAAATTTTCAATTTTGATTTTTGGCCCACGCTGACATGTATGTGTAGGGTTTCTTTTCTCACAACCCTAGACATATATAAGGCTTATTTTAAAGGACGTCACATAAGATAATACAAGGTAAACATATGCAAACGGTGACTGAGTGACTTATTCTTTCTGAAAGAAGTTATTGCATCTTTACGCCTTAGAGTTTTGTAACCAAGTGCTTCTTGATCTTCATTGTTGATGAAGTGAAGAACTTTGTAGCCAAAAATCTTCTTCAAGTTGGTGTGTTAGTCATGTACTGGGAGCCATGCATTTTTGGTTAGTCACATACTGGGATCCGTGCAAAAGGGTGGCGTTTATATATTGAAGAGTTTAGATATTTTGAAGCGGTTGAAGGTTTCTGCTATAAGTTCATCTACGGGGATTGTAAAGTCCAGGGATAAAGGTGTTGTACTAGATCTGAAACTTCTCTTTACTATAGTGGATTGCTTTTCGGGAAGGTTTCCCCTCATGTTTTTTACTGTGAAACTAGTTTGTTTCATTGGTTTTCTTGGGTCATCATATCTTGTCTTATTTATTTTTTTCCACTACATGATATTGACATGATATTGATCTTTTTTTGTTTTAACAATGTTTCTTCATAATAAATCTAATTAACAACTTGGGATTAACAACTTGGGATTAAAACTTGTTAAATCTATCAACTGGGGTCTAAATTTTCCAACAAATGGTATCAGAACGGGTACACTCTGATTGGATTAATTTCCTGAGTGTGATCCTTGACCCTCGTTGTCATGGATCGTGGAAAATATCTTTTGATTCCTCCTTTATTTGATGGCACTAATTATATGTACTGGAAAGTTCGTATGAAAGTTTTTTTGCAAGCTCTAGGTGAACAGGTGTGGCAAGCTATTGAAGTTGGTTAGATTAAGCCAAAGGAAGCGCCGATGGATTGGGATGAAGCAACAATCAAAGTGGAAAATTTTAACGTAGGGCCTTGATTGCTTTGTTTGTGGGGTGACCAATGAGGAATTTAAGAAAATATCATCCACGGAAGTTGCCAAGGAAGCATGGACCATTCTTGAGACCACCTATGAAGGTACCAAGGCAGTAAAGATTGTAAAGCTTCAAAGACTCACTAGTAGTTTTGAAAAAATAAGGATGGAGGAGGATGAGACCTTTGATGAGTTCTATGCTAAATTCAAGGATATTGTGAATTCTGCCTTCAACCTTAGAGAATCTATAGCAGGATCCAAAATTGTTAGGAATCCTTAGGTCCTTACTTGAAAGATTCCATGCCAAGATCACTGCCATTGAAGAAGTGAAGAACATTGATGAAATTCCTTTGACTGAGATTGTAGGGAACCTTCAAACCTATGAGATAAGATTAGGTTTAATGGTAAAATGTGGAAAGAGTAGAAACTTGGCTCTTAAGGGTATAGAGAAAGAGATTGATGACTCTGAAGATGAAGATGAAAGCAAAGACGAAGATGAAGATGATGATGAGGATGAGGATCTAACCTTCATAGCTGATACGAGAATGACTCTTCTAATGAGTATGTGGATGAATGTGGTCACTTTATAGCTTTTGCTACCACAAACGATAAGGTGATTGTAGAAAGTGCTAGTGACAATGAGGATTCTTCTGATGATGAAGTACCCAAGAAGATGACATTTCAGGAAGCCTATGATAAGCTATGCACTAAATTTATAAAATCTGAAAAGACTTCTCATCTTTGTAGAAAAGAGCTTAATGAGATAAAAACTGAAAAAACTGATCTGTTAGTCAAACTAGATGAGACTACAAGGTTAGTTGAGACTCTTGTTATGGAGAACATCTCATTAGAAGAGATGGTTAAGAATCTCAAGGTAGAGCTTAGTCAAGCTAGAACTCAAATAGAGAGGATGTCTAGTGCAAAGCTTGATGAGGTATTGAGTGCTCAAAAGCCTAGTTCTGATAAGACTAGCTTAGGATATGCTGTTTCCTTTGGCCCCTTCTCTTCCACGGGCTTCTGGATCAAGGACTGTCTTTGTGCCCCAATATGAGAAAGGTGATAAAAGTATGAAATCCAAAACTGATTTGACTAATTCTAAATCCTTTGTTAGACCTCATGTTTGTCACCATTGTGGTGTTTCTGGACACATTCGTCCTAATTGCTTTAAGTTGTATCCTCAAAAGCAAGTGTCCAAATGATCGCAGGTTTCCTCTAAAGGACCTATACCTTTGTTTGGAGAGTTATTAAAAGCTTTGAGTTTTTTAACTCAATTTCAGGAGAATTCTAATTCTTCTATGTCCTTTAGTAGACATACTAGGACACGTGCCTTTTCATCTTCACGGCTAAAGACCAGTGCTATGTAGGTGAAAAAGGAGCCTAAGACTTAATTGTCTTTTCTGTTGTCCTCTACTTTAATTCTTTCTATCTAAAGTAGGACTCTTTTTGCTTGATTTTTTATCTGTTTTTGGAATCATGCTTTCATGCATCTACATCTATTTTCATGCTTTCATGTTGTTTTTCTATTTTTGTTTGGTTGTTTAGTCTTTATTTTGTTTGTTTTTCAAAATATAAAGAGAAAAAAAATCAGAAAAATACAAAAACAGTGTGTGTTTTATGTATATTGGTACTTGTGTACCTTGGATGGCCATTGACTTAGATGAGCATCTCTATGCACAACTAAGCAAGTGAGATTTGTGGCTCGTGTTTGTGATGAGTAAGATTAAGTAATCTCTTGTACTTAACACTCATATCACTCTTTTTGATGAGAAGGACTAGAAAATTCTAAGAGAAAGACATAAATAACCATCTTACCACTGTTGCCTGCCAATCATAAAATGACATCTGTATGCTTCGGCATAGCAAAAGTGCAATGTCAATGACATTTGTATGCTTCAGCATACCAAAAGTGCAATGTCAAAAGCTTAACATAATTGGGTATTTCTTTTCTCTCTTTTATATGCCCATGCATGATATGCTTTACAAAAGAAAATATGCAAAGAAAAATAAAAGCAAAAAGAATCAAAATGTTTTATATATGATTGTAAGCGTGTCTTCTAGAAGATGTGGGAGTAATAGGATATACCTCAAAGGTGATAGTCCCCATCAAGCAGTTATGATCGTGTGTGAGTTAAAGTGATTTTCTCATATCCCAAATCATTATAATATGTAAACACTTATGCAATCTTGCGATATTTTTCACACACAACACGCAATATTCTTTGCTACTTTTGATACATGTGCAGGTACAATGTGATTTGGCCATCACAAGGAATACATGTGTTAATGTATGCTCACTAAATTGTCTTGATTTGTTTTTGAAATATAAAATTGGTTAGACTTGTTTAGTGTGTGTGTGTTTTGGATCTAAATGCTTGTCATTTTTTTGTTGAGAGATGATTTTGAGAGCTTAAAATATTGTTCGAATCTTTGGTTGAGTAGCATGCTTGATTGCATTCATATCTGTATTTTTCTCTTCTTTGAAAAACTGTTTTTTTATCAAGCTCAACAACTTCTCGACACCTTTCAACAGCTAAGCTATCTATCGAGCTTCTTGATGTTCTTTTCTCGATAGAAGTTATCACAATCTCGATTGATTGAGATTTCTGGACTTTGTCTCGATAGCTTCTCGACAGATTCTCAATCCATCGAGAAACTTTCTGTCTGCTCGATAGATCCTTGACAGATTCTCAATCCATCGAGGTTGGCTTCTACTCGATAACTACTCGACAGCTTCTTGATCTGTTGAGATCCTCTTGCATACATTGCTTTTCACATGTTTTACATCTTTTTTTTATCTTGTCATCCATAGCATCTTGTTTCATTATATTCATGCATTTTTATGGATTCCTTGTGCCCCTTTGATCATCTTCGATCGTCTTTGTGTTTTGAGGGTGAGGCTTTATAGCTTCTTGTACCCTTTGTCAATCATGACAAAAATGGGGAGAAAATGTGGTTTCTTTTTTAGATTCTACATGTTAGGGGGAGAAATACATACCTTTGTAAGGGGAAGTGTGTTTCATCTTGTTAGGGGGAGTGTTTACCTCCTTGTTGTTTTAGGAGCTTCTTTTAGCTTCTTGTACACCGGTCTTGTGACCATGTTTACATACATTGTGCTTATCTTTGATATATATATATATATATGATGTATGTCTTCTTTACCTACCTCTACATATGTTGTTTCTTTTCTATCTTTATATACATGTTTCTTTATGTATGCAATCTTTTATTTCTGTTTCACACTAAGATACCTTGATGAGTTTTGTTTAATGTGTTTCAGAAATACAGATTGTCAAAGTCTATCTTGCCATGAACTCACTTCTTGCAATTTTTTTCAAGAGTTTGTGTTAGGGTAGATTTTATTATATTCAACAAGTGAGTATGAGTTGAGTAATTTATGACTTCTCTCATATTTCATTTGTTTGTTGTGGTTTTGTCACGGCTTGCCAAAGGGGGAGACTGTTAGGATATATGTGAATCATGTTAAGAATATATGTCATTTAGAATTGGCTAATCATTTGAAAAAACGCACTTTACTTGTAATTGGGTAGATCTAGGATGTGTTTAATACTTCAAGAAACATGTTATTCAAGTCAAGTATTAAAGTTATGAAGAATGGACCAAGAAACAAGTGAAGAAAAGTTGTTCATTAAAGCTGGACAGATTCTTGACAGCTGCTTGACAGATATATCTATCGAGGTCTCGGTAGATAGCTCGACAACTGTATCTATCGAGAATTACGAAATCAGAATTTTCAGATTTGATTTTCGGCCTATGCTGACATGTATGTGTAGGGTTTTTTTTTTTCTCACAACCCTAGACATATATAAGACTTATTTTAAAGGATGTCACATAAGATAATACAAGGTGAACATATGCAAAAGGTGACCGAGTGCCTTATTCTTTCTGAAAGAAGTTACTGCGTCTTTGGGCCTTAGGGTTTTGTAACCAAGTGCTTTTTGGTCTTCATTGTTGATGAAATGAAGAACTTTGCAGCCAATGATATTCTTCAAGTTGGTGTGTTGGTCACGTACTAGGATTTGTGCAAAAGGGTGGTATTCATATATTGAAGAGTTCAGAGGTTCTGAAGCGGTAAAAGGTTTCCACTGTAAGTTCATTTACGGGGATTGTAGAGTTTAGGGAAAAAGGTTTTGTACTAGATCTGAAACTTCTCTTTACTATAGTGGATTACTTTTCGGGAAGGTTTCCCTCTAGGTTTTTTACTGTGAAACGAGTTTGTTTCTTTGGTTTTCCTGGGTCATCATATCTTGTCTTATTTATTTTTTTCCTCTGCATGATATTAACATGATATTGATGTTTGTTTGTTTTAATAAGGTTTATTCATAATAAATCTAATTAACAACTTGGGATTAAAACTTGTTAAATCTATCAACCGGTGTCTAAATTTCCCAACAACTTGGCACATAATTAAAAATTAAATAGGACATATAGTGCAAAATTGAGAATCCAATTAAAATCTAATTGAATTTTCTCTCATCTTTGTCTATTAATATATATATATATATAGATTTCTAATATATTTCAATATTTACAAAATTATCTTAAATCCTTTTGATATATCCCAATTTATATTGACGTTCCAAATTTGTCCAATATATTCCAATCAACTGGTTCAACCGAGAATTGGGCCCTAATTTGGTCCAATAAAAACTAGAAAATTGGTATAAAAAAAATCGGTTAAAAACCAGGAACAAGACTTTGTTTTTGGTTCTTTGTCGTTCGAGGATAACTTATAATGGAGTTTCAAATATAGCGTCATTGTCATTAAAGTAAGGCTAAACTAGTAGGGAGTAAGGAGACCTTAAAGTTAAGACAAATAGGGAAGCATTGCTAGCTCAGTTATCATGCCAAAAATTGTTAGTCTAAGCTTGTAAGACCAACTTGGTCATATAAATTATAAATTATAAATTATATGAACAACAAGAATATTACTTATATATGTTGGACATAAAAAGAAACAAATTATATATGTGAAGTGAACATAAAATTGATTATTTTTTTCGTATTTTTAAAATATATGTTTACAGTTATGTATATGTTATTGTTTACAATAAGGAAAAAAAATTAAATTACTTTTAAGCCATGTAATGTTTAAGATAGAGATTTATCAAAACCAATTACCAAATGACACAATATATTATTACTATAATAATGTTAATCTAATTCTAAAACTCTTTTAAGTTTCTTAAAATTTTTTGGTAGTTTAGTTTTAATTGGGTAGTATTTCACATTTTTGGAAACTTTGGTTACATAATTTCACATTTTTGGAAATTTTTTGGTAGTTAAGTTTTAACTGGGTAGTATTTCACATTTTTAAAATAATAAACTCTTTTAATAATTTTATTGAACTTATTGATCATTGTTCAATTAATAAGGAGCTAGAAACAAGTTCACTAACTATAGTCTTTTTTTTACCCTTGCCAAAATTAGAAGAAAAAAAAAATTCTCTTCACTTGATTATGCAACTTGTTCACTTACTTAATCAATGATTTAACACCCCTTCAAGACACTCAAAACAATAAAAATGGAACTATAATTACCCAGAAAGAATTGTCAAAACTCAAAAGTGGGCAAAATTGTCAAAATCTTTGAATTGGATTACGTTATACTTTTAAGGTAAAAATATCAAAAGCCATGGGATAGCTCTTATCATCAACTTCAATCTCAAATAAATTCGTTTAAAATGTAAGTTGCACTCTCTAATTATAATTGAACTTCATTTCAATTCTCTAACTTTAATTTTATTCAATTGAGTCCTTTAAGTTTTAAATTTATTCAGTTGAGGCATTCCGTTCAATTTAATTATAAAATTGACATTAAAAAAATATTTTTTTTATGTGAGAATTTTTTTTTTTTTTTGAAAAAAAATGTGTTTTCATTAGTTAATTGCATTCTTAACAACAATTTTCTAACGGAATTAAATGAAAGTAATGAATTGAATAAATTTAAAACTTAAAAGACTTGATTGAACGAAAGTAAAATTAGAAAATAAAAATGAATTTTAGTCAAACTTAAAGAGTTCGCTTTGCATTTTAGCTAATAATTTTATTGATGTTGATTATGTGCATGTATTTTAGTTGACAAGAACAAGACCAGATGTGTACGTTAGGAATAGTTCCCCAGACATGGCAAGCTGGAAACATTATTTAAACAGAACTTTGTGGTATAGTTCTGATTGACTCCAGCTCCCATAACCATTATTGTTGTACCTAATTCTTTTAGCACAGGAGCTGAGTCTTGTCAAACTGGTCTAGTTATATATCTCATGAGAGTGAAGCACATTGGTTTGAGTTGTTGTTCTATGTGTGTTCTATGTTGCTTTAATTGAGCTACTTTGCCAAGGCTTACTGTTTTACTTTTGTGTGTATAATTAAATTTCTATCATCTGAAAAAGAAAAAGAAAAAAGAAAAATTAAGCAGTGACTAGAGGTCCTACTGCTTCATTTATATAAGAGCTAAGAAGCCCACTAGCTAATTTGTAAAAGAACCACCAGAATTGTTGAATCTTTGAAGTGGGTTCAGAATTTTACATTGAATTTAATTTTAGAAAACCTAATGCCATAACCCCAAACCATTTTAAAGTAGATTATTGTAAATTCATAGGCACATGGACACGGAATTGATTACAGGGGGAAGCGTAGGGTTGGATTTGGACTGCTTTTGGGCCTCATTTCCTTGGGCCGGCGTGCAAAGCGTTAAGGCGGAAAGCCCCATTGCCTACAAATACAATTCTCAAAAATTTCAACTACAAATACGTGGATTGAGCCTATAAGAGCATTAGCATTGGAAAATTTCAATTCTACTTTATTTTATCATTCTAAAAAGTCATTTTATCATTATACCATACCATTTTACAATATCTTCACATCCCAAAATTTTATTTTACAATACAATACATTAAAATAATATTTTTACGTAATAAAATAATATATCCAAAACCCAAATAAACTCAAAAACCCATATAATAAACAAATATTATAAGTTTTAGAATTGTGCTACAGTACAATTCTACCTTTAGAATTGTACGGTAGCACAATTCTAAATATTTTTGCAATACTCCATTTTGACATTTCCTGATGCAGTGGTTATTTAGTGCATTCATGCTAAAATGCTCTTAGATATGGCATTAGCATCTCCTGATGCTAATGCTCTAACTCTATGAGTATCACTTTCTTTTTTTTGAAAATATGAAATCCCTATAATGCCTTTTTTTATTTTTTTTAACGATTTAATCTCTACAAGGAGGAAAATATAATTTGAATCATGGGTATCTCCATTAGAAATGTTAAGAGATGTCAACTGAAATACAAAGCTTTTAATTCATAAAATGTCACTTATTCCAATTAAGATTAGACGTCTCAACTTAAAATTATAGTCACATTTATCTTGGTTATTTATTTTTTTTCCTGAATAAGAATTACATTAAGTAGAGAACAGAACATACTAAAATACACGAAAGAGGATTTTTTGCATCTTATGCCTGCCATCAAAAAACAAAATTCAAGGATAGAGATTTATTTATTTATTTATTTATTTATTTTTTTGAGGATAGAGAAGACCTAAATCACTCCCTTTAAATTTGACAAAAGATTTCATTTAACAACATAATGAGCAAAGATTGGGATATGTCTATTAATAATAATTTCCAATATATCTCAATATTTACAAAATTATCTTAAATCTTTCTAATATATCCCAATTTATATTGACATTCCAAATTTGTCCAATATATTCCAATCAACTAGTTCAACTGAGAATTGGGCCCTAATTTGGTTCGATAAAAACCAAAAAATTGGTCAAAAACTAGGAATATGACCCTTTTTTTTTTTTTTTTTGGTTCTTTGACCAATCTGATTTTTAAAACCATGCTTCTGATCCTCTGTCATTTGAGAATAACTTATAATGGAGTTTCAAATACAACATCATTGTCAATAAACTAAGGCTAAACTCATAGGAAATAGGGGGACCTTAAAGTTAAGATGGTAAAGAGCAGCGCTAGCTCAGTTATCATGCCAAAAATTGGTGGAAGCTCAATTTCTGGTATCCCATTGAGAACTTTAAAAAAAAAAAAATGCTGACATTTATTTATGCCAAAACAATTTCGCAAGAACTTATGACAGTATTAAGTTAATATTAAAGTTAAAACCAACAAATTTTATAAAAAATACCTTACCCATAGCTCGTTATTGTTAGTGTAAGCCAGTAAGACCAACGTGGTCATATCAGTTAGATTACAAAGTTGGAAACATGTTGTTGGAAAACATGGTTTTGTATCTCATACAACACAAGCATCATAAAATAAATTGATCTACTCAATTCAAAATAAATAACAAAAGAATAGAAAGTATATCTTGATGTAATGATTCTTAATAACAAAGAAGATCGATCTTAGGAAACCTTCAATCTTCACCCCAATTCCACTTTGTGTTCGAATTGTGTTCTCTCAATCAGTTTTCCATACATTGTTTTCCTTTTTTGATGAAAAGTTTTCTTATAGGAAAAACTGTTTTTATTTTTTTTAATCATAAGTACATTTTAACTACCAAAGGGAAATTATTTTATTTCTTAACTCTTATTAAATAACAACTAGTTATCTAATTGAGTTAGCCTTTTGGGCCAATTCATTTGGGTTTTAGTGTGTGGCTTGGGATGGGACAAAAGGAACAAATAAACCTCTAACTCCAATAGGCTTCAGGCTTATCTTTTAACTCTTGACATGTTTAAAGTTGCCATTTGTAGACACTCAATTTTGCACCCATAATTTAATCTTGGGAGATAACCAAAATAATAATTCTGAGTACCCAAAAAAATTATGATTTCATTTCATGCATTAAATCATTCAATGCATAACATAAAAATGATCTCGAGGTTCTAACGATTGTGACGATATGCCCGGTTCCCAAATCATACCGTCAGATTGAAAGATATCATAAAATCAAGTTTTCACGGTCTGCATGCATTCATTTGGGTGGAACTGATCATATGTGATTAATTGAAATTAATTTTGATTGGTTGATAATTAAAACTAATTAAATAAATTTCATGTGATTGGTTGTTGATTTTGATTAAAACTAAGTTTGGTTGCCAGGGAATAAAGTGAATAATCTGATAATATGGGAATTGAGTTGATAATTAGGTTTTTAGGGTAATTATCTTTTAAATAATTATTTTTAAGGATTTAATTATCAAGTTAAAATGGATTTTACTAGGAATACAAGTTCAAAAAAATGTCCAAGTACAATTCTTGGCCCAGAAAAAACGCTTAAAAAAAATTCCAAAATGTACAAGAAGGCGAAATTAGGCCAAGCACTGAGGAGTGCCAATCAACACTTCAATAGTGCCAATCGGCACTATGAATTGGGCCCAAATGCATTTGGTTCAAATTTAGACCCATCAGATTCGATGTTTTAAGGGATAAAACCTGACCCAATTCGTATCTACTGATTTTCTGAGTAACCCTAACTTATTTTTTAAGTAGATACACATCTATAAATAGATGAGAAAATTCAGAATTCGGCACCCTTCTGGCCCTTAACGTTAAAGAAACTCTGGAGGTTTGATAAGTGATAATTCTTTAGGACTCAGAGAGAGACTTGCTCTCTTTGACTCTAAAGCAATTCCCCCTGCAAAATTCGTTCGTGTAATTGATGCATGTATCACTTTTAATTCTTTATTAACATGCATGTTTGAATGTTTATTCTTTTATTGGCATGTGTATCTAACTATGCATTCTATGTTAACATGTGAACATTAATCTCCAATATGAATTTTCTTTTGAGTATTTGTTTCATAATAAAAATGCAATGATTGTTTGATTCACATGTTTGATCATATATATTTAGGATGTTCATGAGTTTTAGATCTATGGTTCTTTGTTATTAAAAGCTTCAGATCTGAAATTCTTTCTTTAAAACTCATTCTTTTTCATAATTAAAAATCAGATTTGAAATTCTTTTTTTAAAACTCTTTTTTTTTTTCATAATTAAAAATCAAATTTGAAATTCTTTCTTTAAAATTCATTCTTTTTCTGAAATTCTTTTTTAAAACTCATTCTTTTTCATAATTAACAATCAGACCTGAAATTCTTTCTTTAAAATTCAATCTTTTTCATAATTAAAAATCAAACTGAAATTCTTTCTTTAAAACTCATTCCTTTTCATGATTAAAAACCAGATCTAATTTTTTTTTTTTTTAATAAAAAATCATCATTTTTTATACCTAAAAATCATATCTGAATTTTTCTCACCAAAATTCCTCCAGATCCCCATTTTGTCATCAAAACTCTTTTTTTTAAATTAATATCAGATTTATATTTTTATTCTAGAACCCTATTTTCCATAGTAAATATCAGATCTGATTATTTACATAAGATTTGAGGTTATTAAATAACATTTAGCCATAGATCTAAGAAAGTTTACATGACATGTTTCGTTTTATAATCTGTTGCATACTATTGGTCAAGGGTACTTAATGATCATTTAGGGTCTAGAAGACCAAGTTTTGCTCGGGCAGAATGGGTGCCTAACACCTTCCCATTCTATAACCTAGCCCCCGAACCATAGGTCTTGGTTTGTAGAATAGTGCTTTATTTTTATTTTGGTAGATTGTATTTAAGACCAAAGCTTTGTATTTTTTTTTACATAGATTGTATTTAGGACCAAAGCCTTGTAACGATATTCTACCAAGTTGTATTCATATGTTCAATTAATGAAACTTGAGGTATTTTAGATATGTGAATTGTATATTGTAATTTTTTTTCTTATTTTTTTGTAATATAAAAAAATAGGTGGCAACTTCACATAACTCCAAAAGAGAGGTGTCGACGCCTTTCTCTTTTGATTGAGAACACCCAAAAAGTCCCGGTCTCTTACACCATTAATTATATTTAATACCACTATATAAATATAGTTTTTTTTTTATTATTAATTTTTTTTTTATACAAGATAGAATTTCTACTCTAGCATAATCTAAGTGTATATGTGTATGAAGCTCCCTCCTGGAGACTTGAACCCTGACCCTTGCCCCCCCACACCTCACAAGCACTTATACTTGTGGAGTGACCAACGCACCAAGGGTGTGTGGTGGTACTATATAAGTATAATTTCAATGTTAGCTTTATTAATAAAATTGCATCTATAGACGACTAAATTTCTAGTTCGAAATAAATCAAACAAGTAAAATAGTTTCACAAATGCGAATTTGTATTGATGATTGTGTGGTACAATTCTCTGAAATTACAAAAGAGTGATCCTCTGATTCGATCTCCTTGAAAGACTTGTTGGTTGGAATTGCAATAATATGATTTTGACTCGAACACAAAATATCCTTCAATTTGGTTGAGGGATGGATCGAAGATTGCTAAAACGGAATTACAATGAATCTCTGGCTGTGAGCTTGTTAGAAATCCTTTGTTCTTCACGTTCTTCGTGTTCTTCATATGTTCTTCGTCTTCGAAGGTTTATGGTGGAAGTTCTTCGGAGCTTTAGAAGCTTGAATCCGTAGAGCTTCACTGATTTGTGATTTGTTGATGTTTTCGGACGCTTTTGGCTTGATTCCCGCAAACTTTTGGATCTAGGCAGATAATTTTGATGATTCTGCTTCGAGTGTTCTTTGGTTTTGAAGGTTTGTGGTGGAAGTTCTTCGGGGCTTTGGAGGCTTGAATCCGTTGAGCTTCACCAATTTATGGTTGCTGGAGTTTCTGGAGGCTTTTGAGCTTGATTCCAGTGAACTTTAGGATCTAGGCAGATAGTTTGGATGATTCTGCTTCGAGTGTTCTTCGATTTTGAGGTTGAAGTTCTTGAAGGCTTTGAGGCTTGATTCCTGCAGAGCTTCTGTACTTCTGATGCTTCTGAATCTTTTCTGATGTTGTTTGTGCTTTAGATGGCTTGGTGTGTGTCCCTGAAATGTCTTAGGAAGGCTTCTATTTATAGGAGTTTGGGGGTGGGTGAGAGACACGTGGCGGAGTCTGATTGGTGACACATGTCACAGCCTGATTGGTTTGCCTATGTCATCGCTTACACGCGCTGGACTGCTTGTGTCATCGCTTACACGTGCGAGACTGCTTGTGTCATCGCTTACATGCGCTGATGCGTGATTGGTTTTTTGCATGACACTTGGCAAATTTTCATTGGCTTCTGAGTAGTGATAGTAAAACCTAGCAGCAATATGTGGCACTTTGTAATTGGCTGTATTTTGTGGACTTGGTAGTGTGACGTGTCAGCTTGTGATAGGTCGGGAATTTTCCCTCTCTACAGCATCCCAGGAATTTATTTTCTAATAAATTAACCCTGCTATGAAAATGTTCATAGTAGCACAGAATCATAATAAATACACTCACTTTTGTTGTTGTTGAGATTAACGGTAGAAAAATACTATCACTTGGAAAATTAATAAACCAATAAAAATATATTTCAAGGGAATATTAGAGAGAGAGAGAGAGAGAGAGAGAGTATGGATTTCATCTTAAAAATATGTGTTCCCTTATAACTATGTGTGATTGCCCAATGCACTGAGGTTTTGATCTTTAAAAAAATATTTTACTTTAAACATAAATAAATAAATAACATCATTTCATGTCAAGATTCACATTTCCCTCAAGATTGAGAGTTTATATGAACGAAAGTTGTGAGATTTATTATTTAGTTGATAGTCATTATTAGAATAACTAGTATGTAACCTATGCTTATGCACGGAAATGATAAATTGTAATAGTGCTATTGATGTTAGTTTGGATTATTAAACAAATAAGACATAATTTGACCAAAACATTTGGAGGTACCAAAATAGTTATTCCTTGCAATTTTCATAATATTGGTTATGTCAAGTTTCTCATTACATAGCTATTACGTATATAATTTTGAAAATCACTATTGGATACTACATTCACAATATCAATTCACAATTATTGTCTATGGAATTATACTAAATATAACACAAAATAAAAATAATAAATTGATCAAATAGTATCTCCTAAATTGAATGAGGATAGCATGGGATCATTAAGCTCAATTATAGTTTGTTATGTTCAATATCTTCGCATACAAAATATCTGAATTGAAACAATATAAAAAATATGCTCATTAGTTCAGAGAAAAAATAACAACAAAAATCTAAAAAATTTAGTGTATGGAAAGCTAACAAAAGTAAAATCCAATTTTGATTCTAATTGAATTTTTTCTAAACTTTGGTTTAAAAAAGCAATAGAAAAAGTAACAGCAAAAATCTGAACAATTAGTTTATATGGAAAGCTAACAAAAACAAAATCCAATTTTAATTCTAATTGAATTTTCTCTAAACTTTGGTTTAAAAGAGAATATATATATATATATATATATATATATATAATGGACCATATATAATCATTGTATATTACATAAATGACTTATAAATTTGAATTGTTTTTTAGTTATATAAAAAAAAGGCTCATAAATATAAAATCATTCAATCTCTCTCTTCCTCTAATTTTATATATAGAGTTAGATATATGATTATGTTTTTTATGGTTTATTTATATTGGACTCTTTGTTTTCTACACTACCTTAACTCATTTGATACAAAAATTTAAAAACTTAGATTAAATGGGACACATGGTGCAAAATTAAACTCTAATTGATATCCAATTTTTACACTGAATTAACTCACTTGGCTTAAAAATTTAAATACTTCGATTAGGTGGGACACGTGGCGCACAATTAGTCTCTAATTGAATTCCAATTTGAAATGTAATTGGATTTTCTCTTAGTTTTGCCTATTAATATATATATATAGATAGATAGATTAATCTCACATGGCCCAATACATACTTGAAACACATCAACGTATCAAGTAAAAGTCTCCACTTCCTGAATCAAGACAAACCATCTTAGTTGGCACGTTATAGTCTTCGCAGATGAGATGATACCAATTTCATCACTAGCTATGAAGTAGGATTTGAGTTTATAAAGAACTTGTGATTTATATCTTATGTAAATAGATCACATAAATCACATACAATGCATCTCAATGACTCTATGATAATGTACAATTAGTTCATTTATAAATAAACTCATATAATTATACACGTTAATTATTTAAAGCACGTCATACAATTGGATTTTAGGCACAACTCCCAACATATGCAACCACAAACCTCCCTCAAACTTGGGTCTAGTTACCTTGTGCCAAGCAACTAGATGAATATTATTCCTTTTAGATGAAGATCCCTAATGAAATTACGATTAGGCACATTCAAAAGTGTACAAACTCGGCAAATAGTACAACACTTTGAAACAAGTGGTAGGAATTGCTTTTGCCATATATTGGACTCTCTCCTTTAAAATCTCCACGATAAATAATCCATAATATTTCTATTTCACGTTCATAAAGTTTTTGTCAAAAATAAGATATGCAATGTTTAACAATAGGTATGGTTAGGAGAAGAACATAGTTCAAACTAAAGTTTACCCTCCAATCATATTGGGTGGGAAGAGTTCTCACACATTTCCAATTTAACACTTGTCTGAATTTGATTGTAACTGCAATAGTAGATAGATGACACACTCTAGATGATATAAACATGACAATGAGCACAACACAATTTAAACATCGACATGATCAAAATAAAGGGGGGAGGAAAGTGAGAAAGTGAAAGAAACTGAAGGGGGTTGTTTATCTGAGTTTCTCTCAAGACTCTTGAAGGAATTTTTTTTTTTCCTTTTAAACTCATGTGCTTACCATAAACTATTCATATATTTAAATCAAAAAAGCATAAAGGCATTAACTTGCACTTGACATTTGTTAATCTTGATTCAATTTAACAAACCTTGTTTAAACATAAACATGTACTTAAACATAACTTTATTTTAAACATTTAAAAAAAAAATTTATAATTTTTTTTATTAATATGAATTTGCACTTTTTTCATGGTTTGAAAAATTTGAACGATCAAAGAATTGGAAATAGGTTTGGTTCCCGATTTTTACTAAGTTTTCCTTGGTTTTGGAGGTTTTTACCAAACTAGATTAGGGTCTGGTTCCTAGTTTAACTAGGTGAACCTCTTAGTCCAGTCCGATTTTTAAAATCATGCTTTACTTATTTATTTATTTTATATTATGCCATGCACATATTTCGTTTTCGCTATATTGTACAACACAAAGGTATAAGAAAAGTTACATTTTCACATAGTGATTTTTGGAAAAAGTCTTACTCAAATTTAGGTTTTTATTTATTTTTTATTTTTTATTTAGTTTTATAAAACCTAAATTCAATCTATCTTACTAATGACATATATATTATTTCTTTATTCTAGCATATTCGACAAGCATTAAACGAACATCGAGTAATAATCCTTTAAAGAGTGCTCACTTGCCCTTTCTTCTATGTCAGTGAAGAATTAAAATATAATTCCACAAAATGCTGAGTTGAGATAACTTAAAAAAGAGGATGTCATTTTCCCACATTCAAGTAATAATTTTCTATAATAAATCCAATCAATCCTCTTTAAAAGCATGGATATTTTCATTTTATTTTTATACGAAGTAATAAAAGCTAGTAATTCACTGGTAATAAAAATATAGTTACTATAAAGTATTTTAAGAAAATAACATATTTTCACGAGAAATGTATGTACTGCATTGGTGTTGCTTACAAATTACCTTTTAGAAATTTGTAAAATTCTACATGTATATAAACTTTAAGCAACATAATTTCATATATGATTCTCTTGTTATCAAAGACATAAAATAAACTTCTTAGACATTTAATAATTTGATTGTAAATCAAATGCTTTATACTCAGTAAGTATTTAAAAGCTTTTGTACAAGCCGTCATTTACTTGTGTGCCAATTCCTCAAATTTATTCTGATTGATACATAATATATATTACTATATCTTTGTCTATCCAAATTTGAACAAAAACAATATTACTTATATATGTGGGACATAAGAATAAAAACAAAACAAAACAAAACAAAATTTTTTTTTTTTTGAGAGAATAACATTTATTCATTCAAATTAATAAAGTATCATGATACAAGGCTTCCATTGCAGGTGGAGGAGAATCCTCCATCCAATACAAATCCTCATCTATATTCCTAGCATATTCTACTAATGCATGTGCCACCTTATTTCCACCTCTCCTTATGCAGAAAATGCTAGTCCACTGTAGACCACGAAACAAATGGCGAATATCATCAACCATATTCCCAAACAGTGAATTATTTGCCAATGGAGATGAAATGGCTTGGATTACATTGACATTATAACCCTCAATGATCAGCCTTGAGAAACTAGCATCCACAGCAAATTCAATAGCTCTTCTGCATGCAAGCATTTCAGCCTCATCACTTGTACTCACCTTCGGTCCACTAGTAGTCATAGTAGCCATGACCTCTCCCTTCTCGTTTCGGATTATTGCTCCAAATCCTGATCTGTCCAAACCCAAGAATACCACCGCATCAAAGTTAAGTTTGTATGCTGATTGTAGAGGTGGTTGCCCAACCTCCCCACTGAGTTGCTACATCGGCTATACTGTCAAATGTGTTTGAGCTCATTTGTACTCTTCAACACTCCTCTGCTCTCTTATTTAAGCTATTTGGATCCTTTAATTTACCTTCATGCACCACACTGGTACGCTGTATTAACAATATAAAGTGAGAGAGAAAGACTGAATTGTCTGTATATTGATGTGTAAATAATAATGTATAATAGAGAATCTTATATAGGCTAGGTATGTGTGCAGTACAAGTAATATAAGTAAACTACAAGTACAGTATACTGGGCTAAGCCCAATGGGCTAATCTAGTCTAAGCTATACACTAACATCTCCCCTAAAACTTGAGGTGGCAAGGAGGAAGCCAACTAGAGTTTGGATATAAGATCTCGAAGATGACCAGGCGGGTGAGACTTGGTGAAGATATTAGCGGGCTGGTCAGCAGAGGAGATGGAGAACAACTTGAGATTGCCTTTCTTGAGATGCTGCCAAGTGATGTGGCAGTTGATCTCAATGTGCTTGGTGCGTTCATGGAAGACATCATTATGAGCAATGTAGATAGCACTACGATTGTCACAATAAAGAGGAGTGGCGGTGGGCTGTGGAGCATCCATGTCAGCCAAGAGCCAACAAAGCCAGACAAGCTCGAAGGTGGTGTTGGCAAGGGCACGATACTCAACCTTAGTACTAGAATAAGAAACAACATCCTGATTCTTGCTATGCCACGAGACAAGAGAAGTACCCAACAGGAAACAGAAACCTGTGATAGAGCATCGATCAGTCAGATTACCTGCCCAGTCCACATTTGAATAAGCATGAAGCTCGAGAGAAGACCGAGAGGAGTAGTGTAGGCCATGATAAAGTGTGCCCTTGACATATCAAAGAATCCAAAGAACGGCAACATAGTGGACAGAACGAGGGGCATCCATGAACTTACTAACCATACCCATGACATGTGAAATATCCGGACGAGTAACAATGAGATAGATCAGACTACCAACCAACTGACGATAGTGAGTAGCATCGGATATAGGTTCACCATCCAAGGGTGTGAGCTTTGCATTGTATTCCAAGGGAGTGGAAACAGTTTTGTTATCGGTGATACCGACTTTGGAGAGAAGATCAGAAGTATATTTAGCTTGAGAAAGATAGTATCCATCAGAGGATGAGGTAACCTCAAGCCCAAGAAAATAGCTGAGAGTGCCCAGATCTTTCATCTCAAAATGCTGACTAAGGAAGTGCTGAAGAGAGCGGATACCTGCGGAATCATTTCCAGTAATAATCATATCATCAACATAAAGAAGAATAAGAGTGATACCAACAGAGGATCTTCGGACGAAGAGAGCAGTGTCATGAGGACTTGAAGTGAAACCCTACTAAGCAACAACTGAGCTAAACTTTTCAAACCAAGCTCAAGGAGCCTGCTTGAGGCCATAAAAAGCACGGCGAAGGTGAAAAACTTGATTGCTTGAGTGTGGATAGCTAGGGGGTGGTTGCATGTGCACTTCTTCTTAGAGGTCTCCATTAAGGAAAGCATTCTTCACATTCATTTGATAAAAAGGCCAACGGCAAACAGTAGCCACAGCTTTGAGACATCTGACAGATGTAAGGTGAGCAACAGGAGTAAATGTTTCCTCATAGTCAATGCCATACTCCTGAGGTAAAGCCCTTGGCAACTAGGCGAGCCTTGTATTGTTCAACAAATCCACCAGCCTTGGTCTTGATCTTGTAAACCCACCGACAACGTACTACAGACTGACCAGGAGGTAAATCAACCATATCCCAAGTGTGATTCTTATGAAGGGCATCTGGTTCTTCATTCATTGCTTGCTGCCAAAGAGGGTTAGTATGGGCTTCACGATAGGTGTGAGGTTCATAGAGGGTGGCAAGAGCAAAAGAGTAGTGATAATCAGTGAGAGAACCGGAGATGAGTCGTCTAGAGAGGCAGCCGATGTCGAAGAATCCTCCACAATTTCCCAAAACTACTAAAGACTCATGAAAGGACGATGTTCCCAAAACTCAACATGACAGGAGACACAAAGGCAATGAGAAATGAGATCATAGTAGTGAAACCCATTTTAAGATACACCATAACCAAGGAAACAACAGAGATGAGCACGAGGCTGGAGCTTTGTTAGTTCGTGAGGAGGAAGAGAGACAAAGCAAGCACAACCAAAAACCCGAAGAGATAAGTAGTCAGGGGTTTGACCATATAGAAGCTCGAATGGTGATTTGTTATGTATAGTTGGTAAAGGAATACGATTGATGGTGTACACAGCAGTGAGTGCAGCCTCACCCCAAAAGCGCTCAGGAAGAGAGGCGGAAATGAGAAGGGTGCGGACAACATCAAGAATGTGACGATGTTTTCCTTTTGCACGACCATTTTGTTGAGAGGTGTAAGAACAATACCACTGAGTAAGAGTGCCATGACTGTCTAAAAAGGATAGGAAAGATTTATCATTATATTCTTGAGCATTATCTGATCGAAAGACTTTGACAGTGTGATTGAATTGTGTTTTAATCATTTTATGAAATGTTTGGTAAATAGACACAAGTTCAGACCTATGTTGAAGCAGATCAATCCAAGTATATCGAGAAAAACCATCCATAAATATGACAAAATATCTAGATCCTCCCTCAGTGGGAATAGGTGTAGGACCCCAAATATCAGAATGTATAAGATCAAAAGGTGCAGAAGAAAATGAGTCACTATTATTAAAGGGCGATTTTGTTTGTTTGCCAAAATGATAGGAAGTACAATCAAAATTTTGAAACTGAATTGAACCTAAATGACCTTAAGAAGTTAACAATTGAAGATGAGATAAGGATGGGTGACCAAGACGAGCATGCAATAGATCAGGTGAGGGGGTGGCAGTGGTAGTAGCTGCAGAAACAACTTGTGAAGGAATCTTCAAGTCATGAACCTCAAACATGCGACCAACTTTACGGCCTATCCCAAGCACTTGACCTGTCCGGGGATTCTGCACATCCACACCACGATTAGTAAATAGAAGATCTATGCCTAATTCACAAAGTTGACCAACAGAAAGCAAATTGAGGGATAACTTTGGGATATGAAAAGTGTCACTAAGGGATAAACAAGGAGAAGAGATTGTTCCTTTATGATTAACAGGCATAGGAGTTCCATCAGCAGTGTAAGTTGTGATGGGGTGTTCTAAGGGTGCCTTGTCAGAAAATTGGGATTCATCAGGAGTCATATGGTTACAACATGCAGTATCAAAAAACCAAGGTTGTTTACTTGAGGTGACAGAAAGGATAGTGGAAGTTCGGGATAAAACCTGCTGAATTACTGCCTCAATATTAGCCGTAATAAGTGAGGAAGCCAAAGATGGACATGTAAGAACCAATGGATCTCGAGGACATATAGTAGCTGCATGAGGAAGAGAAGCTTTATTCTGCTCTTGCATAAATTTCTGTAGTTTACGACAAACTGAGATGTCATGGCCTTTGGCACGGCAAAACTCGCAGCGAGTACCTTTGGAAGACTGAGAGGTGTGGGACGCCTAGAGTTTATTCATGGAGGAGCAATGAATGCAACAATGGGAGTCTATGGAGATGGTGTAGCCAATACATGATAAGAGGATGACATGTGATGAGTAGGCCGATGATTCTCCTCAGAAATGAGCTCCTTAACTGCAGCATCAAGAGAAGGAGTAGGAGACCGGCTAAGCAGAGAAGCCTTAGTAGGCTCAAAATCCTCACGTAAACCCATCATGAAATGCATAAATTGACGGCGATCCCAATATTTAACAAAGAGCTCAATGTCCTTAGAACACACTAATGGAGGATCTGTAGCAAAGAGTTATTCCCACATAGTAGAAGTCTAAGAATAAAAATTAGAAATAGACTGACCTATCTCTTGGCGCATTTGATAAAGCTTTGATTCAATGTGGAACTCCAAGCTTGAATCATTGGTGTAATTATAGCGATCGGCCAGAAATTTCCAAGCAGCCTCAGCAATCTCAAGACAAGGAAGAAGATTATGAATGGAGGGAATAGAGGTATTGATAAACCAAGACAAGATCTTACTCTGAATACTCTCCCATTCCTCTAGGCGTTCTTCATAATCATCCACTGTAATAGCAGTCTTGGAGGCATCTTCAGCAGTTGTGGCTTTGGACTAAGGTTTTGGTACTGGCTTAGGAATTGAACCAGTCACATATCTCCACAGTTTATGACCTTTGAGAAAGATAGTCATATTCTGAGACCATGCATGATAGCTAGTAGGGCCATCCAACATAATGGTGATAGGATGTATGATATCTCGTTCACTTTGTTGAGCCATAATGAAGAAAATGACAAAAAAGTGGGATTTAGATACCTCATATGCATAAACGGAGCCAAAAATCTGAATCTATGCAAAAAAATGAGCAAGACAGGCCCTGTTGAAAATTTTTGACTTGGTTAAAAAGTCAATGCAAAAGTCAACGATCAACAGTGGTGGTCAATGCTCAGAAGTCAATGGTTAAAGGTCAAGGTCAACGGAAATTCAACTGTTGATGTAGGCGGTTGACACGAGGTACTGACGTAAGTTGATGACGCAGATGCTGACATGTGCAGGATGACGTCAGCCTAAGGCTGATGTGGATAGACGCTGAGGGTCTCAGGCGCGTGTAGCGCGTGGCTGCTTGGTATCCGGCACGTGGAGCACGTGTGCACTGCTGGTGGCGTGTAGCAATGCGTAGAGCGCGTGTCCTATAGTCAGAAGCTTCTGGCAGCGTGTGTGGGCGCATGTCAGGTACTTTCTTGCTGATCTTGGTTGGGTTTTGCTCAAGATTGTCTGTTCTGTCACTCTATGCCTTTGCTTTGGCAGTTGGATGAATAGAACAATGAGATTCGAGAGTTGCAGGGATTGTGGGCGTGACGACAGTGACTCGCTTCTGATAATGACTACTGGATGAAGGCGAGGGCAGCGGAAGAACGCCGAAGATGTCCACAGGAACCAAAAAGTAAGAGGAATGGCTCTGATACCATATTGACAATATAAAGTGAGAAAGAAAGATTGAATAGTCTGTATATTGATGTGTAAATAATAATGTACAATAGAGAGCCTTTTATGGGCTAGGTATGTGTGCAGTACAAGTAATATGAGTAAACTACAA